>PVHP010004258.1:0-72418 GCA_004024765.1 Zapus hudsonius | reverse complement strand
GCCCACAGCCACAGCCATTAAATCAACACAGGATTAGCCAGTGGAACAGAAACCAACGATTTTCGACACAAAGACCCCTAAGCTCACAACCTTAAAGCAAACTTATTACTCATCCACCACGACTCAGGGAACTATGCGGAAGAGGGGGCGGAAAGATTGTGAGAGCCGTGGTGGGGGAGACTATCCAGAGGTACGGCCATGAGAACCTGGCTGAATACTAGGCTATCCATGGTCCCCTGTCACAAGGACTGATCCAGACGACCCATGGAGGAGGTTATCCAGTGGAGGGGGGAGGGGAGGGCAGTGGGGAATTGGGGATAACAACTCATTGTTTGCCCACTAAATAAATGTTGTAACTCATTATGGACAATAAAAAAAATAATAAAAAAAATACAAACAAGAAAAAAAAAAAGAAAATAAACAAAAAAAACTCAAAAAAGTCATGAAAGAGGCATCAAAGGGAACTTCTAGACTGAAAATGTGGTAATTAAAAACTCAATAACTGGGTACAGCATTTGATTACATCAGGCTAAAAGCAAAACAAACTAGTAAAATAGAAGCTACATTAGCAGAATGTAGTGGGACTGACGCCTGGGAAGATGAAGGAGAACATTTACACTCATGCACACGAGGGGGAAAAAGACATACAGGACACAGTACGTCTAATATGGATGCCACCTAAATCCCATAATGAGGACAGAAACATGGGAAAGCAATGACTGAGAAGTGATGAGTACCAAGTCACATATCCTAGAAACTCTATGGACATCAAACAGCATACACACAAAGAAAGGTACACATTATAACAACTGTGGGTGATGAGAGACAAAGGGAAACATCTCCTGACTGTCTAGTAGAGGTGGGGAAAAAATAACACCTTCTTGGAAGCAAGAATTCAACCAATAGCTGATTTCTCAACAGAAACTGTTAGGTCGAAAAAAAACCCAAAACAAAAAACAAACAAACAAACAAACAAAAAAATAACCAAACCAAAAAAAAAAAAAAACCCAAGAGAATGGCATCCTAAAATGATTAAAGCCTGAAATATAAATCTAGGATTCTATACATGGAGGCATATTCTTCAAACATGAAGATGAGGGGCTGGGGATGTGACACAGCATGAAGACCAGAGTTTGCATTCCCAGTATGTGCATGCACATAAAAACCAGGTGAGTGTGGCGGTTTGCCTGTAATCCCAGCATTTTGGAGGGGGATACAGGGAATCCTTGGGGAAAACTGTCTAGCTACACTAGACGAAACAGTAACTACAGATTCAAGTGAGAGACCTCACCTCAGTAAGTAGAGAATGGATCAACCTCTGGCCTTCACATGAACTCAAACACAAACATGCGCCCAAAGGCATAATAACCCATGCAAAACACACTGCACACATACACAAGTAGATAAAAATAGAAGATGGGATTTTAACATAAGTTCCAACTAACAGAAATAACTACTATCAGAAAGAGCTGCACCATAGAAACTACAGAAGGAAAATTTCAGGTGCAATGAAAATTATCCTCCAACAAAAAGAAGGTGATGAAAGAAGGAATGAAAACCAATGAAAATGGTTCCATGGAGTCTGGGCTAGTAAATTCCTATTGACTCCAAAACATCACACAATACATCTCCAAATAACAGAAGAATAAAATCAATTGACCCAAGGACCTAGAGGAACTCAACAGCGAAAAAAGGGAAGATTCTGGAAGTTGAAACATTAAGAAAGAGACTGGTGTGGGATTCAAAGCAACTTAGTGAACAATAACAAGTGAGTTGAGCTGCTTGAAAGGCAGTGTTTCAGTTCCAGTTGTAAGCAAGTGGTTGGTGGAAAGAAAAACATGTGCATTCTTCAGAGCAATAGAACAGATTTGAGAGTTTCCCCATCCTATGATTCAAATATTTGGGTTATTTCTCAAAATTCTTCAAGAACGGAAGCAAAAGGAAATATGATTGTCTCAAAGAAGTTAATTAACTGAGACTGTTTAACTACGAAGTATGAAAGCATTGATTAAATTAACCAAAATAAAAATCTTATTTGACACATACAAGGAACAAAATGGAAAATTTGGGACTGAGAAGATACAGATAGCTGATATTATAAATTCACTGAATAAAAGAAGAGAGAGAGAAACATACGACACAGAGCTTAATAAGAATGACTGAAGTACTGAAGCGTATACACAGATGTTTCTCCATATTTTGTAGAGTTACATCCCAGTAAATCTGTCATAAGCTGAAACTCTAAGTAAACATTTCTTCCAATATATCTTGGCAATGCAGCACATCCTAGGATACGGCTCGCTTACTCTTATGGTTATGCAGCTGCCTGAGAGCTGGGGCTCACCAATGCCACCAAACACTGCAGGGCAGTGGCATACCATATATACTTGGGAAAATTAAGTCAGATTCAGAAGTGCACTTTGTATTGGTTTTGAACCATTTTAAGTTGAAAAATTATAAGTCAAACTATTGTAAGTTGGGGTCCATCGTTATGAGAGTAAATGCAAATGAATATTCATTGTATGAAATAATGACTTGTATATTTTAAATATGTAGAATTAAACTATAAAAATAAAGCGCAAAAGCCAGGGGATATATAGACTAATAGTGCTCTAAATTCCTCTTATCTTCAGGAGTGGCAGAAACACACGTAATAATAAACGAAAATCATGGATGCATGTTGAAGCCTCGGGAGCAATAATGAAAGAGAAGAGATCAAACAGAAGTCCCAAATGAAACTTTGGCTTAAATGATAACACAAACAATAGCTGTGGCTAAGATCCTGTGTTACAGGCAGATTCTAGAAAGACTTGTCCCTGATTCAATGGGATATCACAGTGTATTGTAAAATTGTCTCATTCTATATTTGAATAAGAGCACATGAATTGTTGAAGCCCTTAGAATGAGGCAGAAGCAATACTGTGCCATTCCAAGCCTAGACCTCACCAGGCTCTGTTTTCACTTTCTCTCTTATATTTACATTTACACAGATGTAAGAACATATCCAGACACATGACAGATATGACATAGAAGAAAGTCAAATCAAACCCATTACCCTGGTAGAAGCCAGTCTGAATTAGCAGTCAGACAAATTGTGACAGGTTAGGGTGGCTGGGACCCGGAGTGTCCTTGGACCTGTGTTTGCAGGCTACACTTATCTCTTGCTTTACCTGACCCCCTCCCCTTGAGTGAAAGGTGTCTCTTACTAGAATTCAAACCTAATCCTGAAACTGATTGGTCAAAGATAGATCAACCAGCTGTCTTTCTGGCTCACCTGATCCAGTGGTATATAGTCACCCCAGAAAGGAAAGATTGCTTTATTTTCCCTCATTGCTGCTCAGCAGAGAGACACCTGAATCTCCAGGCCTAGGTAAGGCCCCCTCACCACCAGAGCTGTGGTAAGGGGGGGCTGGGGGCTTTATTGCCACATGAAACTTTTTCCTCATGATAGGAGCCCTCATATTTTCCCTTTTTCCCCTTGCTTGGCTGGCCAGCACAGATCCCCCAACTTCATAGCCATGTGGTTAAAACCTCCCCCATGAGCTCTCTCCTCACTAATGCTAGAGATTTTTGTAACTTCTCCTTTCCCCCTGTTTAAATAAAGTCTCCCACTATACTTTATCACCCGGTGGTCTATAATTTTAATTCTTTAATTTTATAGAACAAGAATCTGAGTACTTTTACATTTTTAAGGTCCATTGGAATTAGCT
This sequence comes from Zapus hudsonius, assembly GCA_004024765.1. Taxonomy (NCBI): domain Eukaryota; kingdom Metazoa; phylum Chordata; class Mammalia; order Rodentia; family Dipodidae; genus Zapus; species Zapus hudsonius. The sequence goes on along the minus strand of PVHP010004258.1, from coordinate 68,708 downwards.
GGAAACCCCAACTTTCTGGGAACCCCAGATTTCCCATTACAAAATGACATCCTGAAATGTAAGGCATCCCCAAAAAGACCAGTCCACCACTGATCTCAGTCACATAAACAATAGATGCTTTGTGATTCTCTACCCAGCATTTTGGGGACATGGGGCAGGTGCCCATCACTAGAAGAGTGACAACTGAATTCACTTAGCAAAAGTAACAAATGCCCTCTACTCTATGATATGAGGCAATCAAGATTTCTGCTTGCAGTTGCTAACACTTTGGATGTGAATAGAAGGAAGATGCTTAACACCAAAAAGGGAACATGCTTAACGCCATTTCAGAAGGTACTGGAGTGAAAGCAGCCCAGCCTCGTTTTGGATGCCAGGATGGGTTTTATGGCCCCATCTGAGTTCTGTCAAGACTCCTTTTGTCACCATTAAGTGGGGGTGAAAATGGCTAAATGTGCTTTTACCCAAAGGGCAATATAGTGTTTGAGAATGGCTTATTCTCTTTCCCACCAAGGCAGCTTTCCTCTTAATGATCTTCTCAATCCTGTCTTTTAGAAGAGACCTACAGAAAGCTGCATTTTTGTAGAAGCTGATTGTCAAACTCAGCTCAGAGCCAGCTGGGATTAACAAGAGAGGCATCATACAATCCAAGATAAAAATCTCCTATTTGAGTTAGGTAAATGTGTTATATTTTCCATAGCACTTTATCACTTTATTTCTTGATTGTCTACTACATTTCTTAGAGAAAATGGGATAAAATTGTAGCAAGAGAAATTCATGCCTACTCTAAGGATGGGTTTATTATTGTAATGGTCATTAGACTTGAGAAGTGGACTTTGTAAAGCCTTTGTGAAGGCTCTCTCTCCTGGGGATCATGAGAACAAGCTCAGAGCCACTAGCTGATCTGGAAAAGGGAGGCTGGTTGGCTAGTTGGTTTTCATCTTTTCTGAAGGTAAAAAATGAAGGCTCAGAGTTTTTAGGGCTTTCCCATTTCATTCTGAACACAGACTGGTTCAGTCTCATCAGGTTCTGAGCAAATGTTTCCTCTCTCTGATATATGCACCTGCTTCCCAGCTAAAGGCAACATTTGATCTTCACGTCTAGCCCAAGTTACCTCAGGCACTCTTCCCTCAGTTCTGTTTGGGAGCCATGAGTGGTGTCATAGGGGAGGGCACCCATATGTCCATCCACATCCATTGAATGAGGGTACTATGGGCCAAGCTTTCTGCAAAGCCCAGAAGTCAGAATGAGGCTGCCTTCATTCTATTGGGGAGACAGAAATTAGCAAATAAAAATACAAGTAATGTGCTGTTGGGTAGGGTTCAGTGGTAGAAACAAAGCAAGACACACATTAAGAACTGACTTGGGAAGAAGATGATGTGTTCGAGAGGGAAGGCTTTTCTGACAAAGGAACATTCGTGCACAAGCCTGTGTGAAGTGTGGAAGAAAGATGTAAAAATGGACAGAAAGGCTAGTGAGAAGGCCCTGAGGCTGGATTGTCCTGGAAATGTTTAACTGACTGGGAAATGTTCAGTGTGGCTGAGCTGAAAGAGCCAGATGGAGCATGATTAGAGATGAGAGCTGGGGTCCAGGCTTCTGGGGGCTTGAAGGACAACTGAGCATTTTAGATTTTGCTTGCAACTTTATGGGTCTGGGACAGCTGTGTGAGAGGTTTTGAGCTGCAGAAGTGGATCTGATTTGATCTGATCTGCATTTTAAGGAGCTGTTCCAGCTGGGGTGTGAATGGTCTGTGGAAGTGAGAAGAGATTGGGGGTCGGGTCCAGTAGATCCATGAGACAGGTTTGGGTTGGGGTTGTGGAGTCAAGTGATGATACTGAGTCTGAATTCTGCCTCTCACCAACTGTGACCTTGGATGAATTGTTTAGCCTCCCTAGACTTCAACTTCTTTATTTTTTTAAGTTGAGGATTGGGCTGGGGAGAAAAGTCAGGCAGTAAAGTGCTTACTTTGTGTGAGCACCTGTATTTTGATACCCAGAACCCATGTAAAACTTCTGGGTGTGCTGGCATGCCCTCTTAGTCCCAGTCCTGGGTAGATGCAAAGAGAAAAATATCTGGGATTCATTGGCTGGCCAGTCTACCCTAATTGGTGAGTTCTACACCAATGAGAGACCCTGTCTCAAAAAGAGGAGGATGTTGTACTTGAGAGATGGCACCTGAGGTTTTCCTCTGGTCTCCATACTCATGTGAACACATGTGCACATGCACCCCCACCCATATTGCCCACACAAACATGAACATGTGCATGCAAAAAAAGTTGAGGGTGAATGTGTTTTATTTATACCCCTTAGTAACCTAGTGACATCACAGTCCACATTTTCCCTGTTGGGTAATTAACCCTGTTCCCCTGAATTGCCACAACTAGTTTTTAAGCTTTGGGTCAGAGTGTGGTTTAGTCCGTCCCAGCAGCCCGTGCAAGGTCCCTTTCCTATTCTATTTGCTTGTTCTCCTCCATTCTCTGCCCTTCGCCCCTCATCCTCACATTCTCAGTCATTCCGAAGTGTTTGATGTGAATCCTTGTGCAAATAGCATATTGTTATATGGTACTTATGCTTTAAATTTGCCTAAATTTTGAAAGTGACACCATAAATTTCACTGTTCCTCACTGGGCTGTTTTCCAGGTGTATCCAGTGGTCATGTGGATATTTAACCTGTTGTTCCTAACTACTGACATGTAGTTCCACATCCACCATGGAGAGCTGAGCATATACTATGATTTGTCCTGTCACTCTTCCACACCCCCACCCCCTGCAACCAGAAATATCTCGGTATCTTCCTAATGTGCCCCTTGTGGTGGTGTGGGGATTTCTTGGTACTTACACGCAGGAAAAGTGGAGTTGGGCCACAGATACCTTCACACCTGCTTTGACAGATGACCACAGGATGGCTTTTCCACCGTGCAGTCCACATGCACTGCTCCTGTGAGCAGCACACAGACGCTTTAATGCTTCTTGCTTTCCCTTCGGCACTTCACCTCATCCAGTTTTCCAATTTTATTAGTCTAATAAGCTCTGATGAAATTGGTATTTAATTAGAATTTTTTGATTACTAAAGAGTTCCAGTGTCTCTTCATATGCTTATTAGCTGTTTGAGTTTCCTTTTCTGTAAATTGTTAAATTATGGCTTTTCGAATATTTTTAATTCAGAGTTGCTGTGTTTGCCTTTGACTTACAGGAGTTTCTTATTTGCTTCTAAATAATACATTCCTTAAATATATTATTCATTCCTCAAATGGCACATTCTTTTGTTCTGTTACTTATTAACACTTCACATGTCTTTTATTCAAATGAAAAAATGCAGTTTTGATATGGTCAAGTGTACCTATTTTATGTTATGTGGTATATGCTTTTGATTTTGTATTAAGAAGAAGTTTCTCTATGTTGAAATAATTTTTTCTACATGTTATTCTGATCATTTCATATGTATACCGTACAAATGTTGATCTTTCATCCACTTGGAATACAGTACTATATCAGATATGGATCCAGTTTATTTTTCTGGTGTTCACTATTTCTAAGAGTTATTAAACAATACTACCTTTGATTTGTAGTGACATTTTACCAGATAAGGAGTATGACCACAGGTCTGCTTGGCTCTCCATCATTTTCTATTGATTTGCATTGTCTTTGCCAGTCAATACTAGAGAGATTTTATTACCATGGCTTTAGAGTATATTTTATTATCTGATATAGCAGGTTTATTCTCTTATTTTTCTTTTTAATGTTGTTTTATTTAACTATAGATTTTTATTTCTTCCTGCCATGGAAATTATTGAGGTATAACTTGCTGACATAAAACTTGCATATATATAGATATTCAAGTTTTTAAAATAAAGTGTTTATCATCTTTCCATATTTATATTCCATGTTACATCTATCTCTATAATCCATGTGGAGCTATAAAAGTCTTTAATTAGCTGAGGCAACGTTATAGTGTAGATTTTTTATGAGCGCCCAAATTTTTCTTATGATTTCCTGTTAGTTCCTCAGCCCACCACAGTCATTTTATGTTTATTATTTCCACAGGTTTGTTCTGTCTGATTTAGAACTTCATGTAAAAGTCATCAGGCAGTCCATATTACAGGATTGTTTAAAGATTATTCACTGTTACTGCAAGTATTAACATTTCATTCCATTTTATTGTAGATGTTTTTCTTTTGCCTATTGACAAATATTGGCATGGCTCATAATTTTCGATGCTATATAAAATGTCATTGTAAACATCACTGATAGTCTTTTGTGGACATATGTTTCATTTCCCTTTGGTAGATATCTAAGAAAAGCATTGCCGAGTCTTAGAGCAGTCTTATGTTTAATTTCACAAAACAGAACCAAACCACTTTCATAATCATGATAGCAGCTTACATTTTACCAGGGATGTCATAGAGTTCCAGTTGCTCCACATCTTCACCAATATGTAGTATTATCAATATTTTGGGTAGCAGCTATGCCAGTGAGTGTGAAGAATTTCTAATTGTGATTTTAATTTGCATTCCCCTGGTGACTAATGATATTAAACATTGTCTGTGAACATACTAGCTAGCTAATCTCTTCTAAAGTGATTTTTTTCATATTTCCCCCTACCATGTAATGGTTTTCAGAAGCATTCAGTACTCCATCCCTCTCCAGTCTGTTGGACAGGAGGCTTTTGTCAGATAAATGGGAATATTTTTCCAGTCTGTGGCTTGTGTTTTCATTTCTTAATGGGGTCTTTTTTTGTGAGCAGAAAGTTTTAATTTTGTAGGAATTTTAATATTAAGAGTTAGTTCTTTTTGAGTTCTGATTTAAAAGTCTTCACCTGTCTGCATTACAAACACATCTTCTTGTGTTTTTTTTTGTTTTGTTTTTTTGTTTTTTTTAATATTTATTGTCCATAATGAGTTACATTATTTAGTGGGCAAACCATGCGTTGTTATCCCGACTTCCCCAATTCCCTCCCCTCCCCATCCCTGATCAGTTGTATATCCTCCTTCGTGGGCTGTCTGTATTTTTTAAAGAAATTTTATCTTTTGTTGGTGGAGTTGGATTGACCATAGTTCTCTAACTGCCCTCTGAAAAATACAAACAGAATCTCCATTGGAGAGTGAGATCAGTATAGGTTAAATGAGACACACACTGCTAATTTGGCAAGATTCTAATGGGTGTAGCCGCTCTGAAGACTGACATCCTGGCAAGAGATGAACCACCCCAGGCCTATCCTATAGGCCTCAAATGGAGCCTTTGAGAAAGTGTTGTGATAAACAAGACACCTATCACCACAGCAAGTCAGATAACCCAGGATAGGTTAAAGAGACAGACACCGATATCCAACACAACCCAAAGCAGAAGTCCAGAGACTCTTAAGATCTCAACAATAAAACAGACTTAAAACTCACCCACCATGACTCAGGGAACTGAGCAGAAGAGGGGGAAGAAAGATTGTAAGAGTCATGGTGGTGGAGAATATCCAAAGACATTGCCCCCCTCAGCAACAATACACAAAGGGTGGGGGAAGAACTGGCTGCCTCCAGTGCTATTTATAACTCCCCTACCCCAGGGACTGATCCAGTACACCCATGAGGAGGGTCCCCATGGGTTGGGGACAGGGAGGAGTCCCCATCATAAGATTTACTCATACAGTGTATATAATTATGGATAATGAAGACAATAGGAAAAAAAAGAAAGAAATTTTATGGTTCAAATTTTTACATTTAAATTATTTTTGTGTATAAGTTGAGATAAATTTTAACATTAATTTCCCTTCTGCTTAAATATGAAGTTATTCTAATAAATTCTGTCAAAAATACTCTTTTTTCCTCGTTGAATTAGTATGGTGCCTTCGTAAAACACCAATATATGGTGAGCATACCTTTGAACTCTCTGTTCTATATGTTAAATTCTAATCAAATGCTATTATATTTGCTGTAATTTCATGGTAGATTTTGAATCAGGTAATCATAAGCCCTTCAACTTGCTTATTTTTTCCCAAATTGTTTTAGTTTCTCTAGATCCTGTACATTTCCACATATATTTTAGAATCACCCTTCAAATTTCTTAAAAAAAAAAAAACCAAACAACTTCCCAACATTTTGATTGTGTTACTTCAAATCTATATATCAATTGAAGGAGAAAAGACAATTTTAATTTTATCAGTTTTGAATAAGGTAGTCCATGAATATTGTATTGGTTTTCCATTTATTTATTTTTCATGAATTTCTCTCAAAATGACATGATTATATATATAGTCACAGCAAGAAGAAAAGATATATATATATATATATATATATATATATATATATATATATATACACACACATATATATATATATACATCTTAGGTATTTCATTTGCTTTACATTATTATAAATGTCCTCTAACATTTCATTCCCCAACTTCTAATGCTAAAAAAAAATATAATTATTTTCAAAAATTGATCTCATATCACATAAACATCCTAAAACCTCTGACTAAATTTGGGAGTCTATAAAATTTCTATACACAAAATTAGGTCATTTGTGAATATAGTATTTTTTTCTTCACTTACAATTTTCTTCATTTACAATTTTACAGCATTTTTTCCTTCTTACCTTACTTCATTCTGCATTGGGTAGTTTTCCACTACAATGCTGTATAGTAATGGTGAGGAAAGATCTTTAAACTGTTCCTTTAGGGAAAAGTTCAATGGTTTAGCATCAAATGTGATTTTAGCTATAAAACTTTTCATCAATATTAGATCAAGAATGTTTCCTGCTAGAGTAGGCAAAAAAAAAAAAGGAAAAAAAAAATGACCTGTCAAAGACATCCTTCTAAAGGCAGCAGAAATCTGAAAATATGTTGTTACATTGCAAATGGGAATTAAGGTTGCACATTGAATTAAAGTTGCTAATCATTAGACTTTAAAATACCAGGTCACGTTAGATGGACCAATAGGTGATGGGTAATTTCAATTGCTAATTTGACTGCATTTGGAGTCACACCTCTGGATATATCTGTGAGGGGCTTTCCAGAGATGCTTAATTGAGAAGGAATGATCCACCCTGAATGTGGGTTGTGCAGTCATGGGCTGGGGTCCCAGATTGAATAAAAAAGAGAAAAAAATAGAGGCAGAGCAAGATGGTGGACAAGTAGCAGTCTCAACAGGACACTCCCCATAAAGTTTTGAGAATCCAGCTGGGATCCAGATCCCAGACCCCCTTCCCAGCTCCTGTACCAGCCCAGCCTGGGTTCCCAAGACTCTCTGTTCCACAGAGGAATGGAGAGCCACCCTGCTCCCACGCCCATTGTCTCCTCCTAGCTGGTCCTGACCTGAGCCCTTCAGCACACTTCCCTCCCACACAGCACCCGATCCTCCGGTGCACACATCCCCAACCCACCTTCGCACACAGGCATTTGCCAGTCCATGGGGAAGCAGACCTAGCCTGGTTCCCAGAATCCCAGAAGGACCACAGCCGCCTCCAGGCAGGTCAGGCGGCCTCAGGTGGGAACCAGGGACCCCATGCCACCTCCAGGCAGCCTCAGGCAGGTACCAAGGACCCAGTGCCATCTTTGGGCAGCCTCAGGTAGCCTCAGGCAGGGACCAGGGACACTGTGCCCCATCAAGGCAGACACAGGCAGGTACCCGGGACCCCGTGCCACCTCCGGGTAGCCTCAGGCAGATACCCGGGACCCTGCGCCACATCTGTGCAGACACAGGTGGGTACCAGGGACCCTACGCCACCTCTAGGCAGCCTCATGTAGCCTCAGGCCAGTACCAGGGACCTTATGCCACCTCCAGGCAGCCTCATGTAGCCTCAGGTGGGTACCAGGGACCCTGTACCACCTACAGGCAGTCTTACAGAGTCTCAGGCGGGTAACAGGGACCCCGTGCCACCTCCAGGCAGACACAGGCAGCTTCAGGCAGGTACCAGGGACACCATGCCACCACCACCCTCAGGCAGGTACCAGAAACCCCGTGCCACCTCTGGGAAGACTCAGGCAGCCTCAGGCAGCCTCAGGCAGCCTCAGGCAGCCTCAGGTGGGTACCAGGGACCCTGCGCCACCCTGTAACCACCAGGCAGGCACAGGAGGACTCAAGCTGGTACCAGGAACCCTGCGCCACCCTGTAGCTGCTGGCAGGCCCAGGCCAGTCTCAGGCAGGTTCCACCCAGTGGCCTTGCCTGCAGGCTCCCTGCCTGTACCCACACAGCACCAGCCACAGCCTATCCTGTAGGCTGCTGCCGCAGGAGCACAGCCCAGCCTGCACCCTTGCCAGCAGGCTCAATTCTGAGGGTGCACCCCACCCGCGGCCCTGCGCACAAATGTGCAGGCACAGCTTCTGTCTGCAGGTGCATCGGTTTCACACTAGCCAGCAAAGACACTGGATTGAGGGTGCACTAAGCCCCAACCAATGGCCCCAGCACACACATCAGGCCAGCTGCATATCTGAGGGCACAAACAGTCCCAGAAAAACCAAGTGAGTGCAAAAAAAAACCTTGCCTGAGAAAGCCAGAACACACACCACCCACACTGCTCAGGAGATCTCAACACAAGGATGCCCCCAACCTCTCCATGTGGATCCGCAATGGGCAGAGCACAACGCAAGAAGATTATACCACCTGAGTGCTATGCACCAAACCCACCAAGTCCCAATTGGGAAGTCAATAGTGAAACTATGAAAGAGGGAGTACAGATGCAAGCACACAATGAGATGACGCTAAGTCCAGATAAAAGTGGCATGGACCCAATGAAGAGGCTAAAGATGGAAATTGAAGCAAATATGGAAAATCACCGAGCAATGGTACAGAGCCAACTCACAAGCTTTGCAACCAAGCTTAATATAATTGGGGAGAAACAGATGGACTTAGGTAAATCAGTGTCTGAACTAAAGGTAAACCAGCAAACTGAAGAACTCAAGAATCAGCTAACCAAACTGAAAGAAGACATAAGCAAATACACGAATGACTATCAGGAAGCAGTAAGCAAGTCAAACCTTGAAATGAAAACACAATTTAACATAAAGATAGATGCAATTCAAAAAGCTGTATCAAAAAACAAGAACCAAATGGACATGATAAAAATCTCTCTAGAATCCCTTACAACTAGAGTCAACAATTGGGAAGACAGATCCTCAGATGTGAAAGACAAAACAGAAGAGAATGATAGGGAAATGAAAAATCTGAATAGGTTCAAAAAACATGTGAACAAAATATGAGAGATCTTTGGGGTTCTCTTAAGAGACCAAATCTCCAGATCATGGGTATACCAGAGGGGAAAGAGAGTCAGACAAAAGGCATAGAGAACATATTCAAAAAATTATTGAAGAAAAATTCTCCATTTTAGCAAAAGAGAGTCCCATTCAAGTACAGGAAGCACACAGAACACCAAACAGAATGGACCAAAGAAGAACTTCCCCAAGACACATTATAGTAAAAACCCTAAACATTAAAAGCAAAGAGAGGATTCTAAAAGCAGTGAAGGCAAAACAGCAAATCACATATAAAGGCAAACCCATCAGAGTCACATCAGATTTCTCCATGGAAACCATGAAAGCAAGAAGGGCTTGGAATGGAGTGATTCAAAGTCTCAGTCACTATGGCTTTCACCCCAAACTAATATACCCTGTAAAAGTTTCCCTAATAATGGAAGGAAGGAGGAAAATATTCCATAATAAAAATCAACTCTACAACTACATGGACACAAAAACAATCCTACGAAGGATTCTACATGAAATATTCCACACAGAAGAGCCAAACAACCAACCCCAAGAGCCCTCTAGAGGTTGGCATGATAACCAACCCTAAAGGTGACAGGAGGCACCAAATCTTGTAAGCCCTTCACCATGGCAGGTATTGAGTCAAGTCTCACAGTTATAACTTTGAATATTAATGGTCTCAACTTTCCCATAAAAAGATACAGGCTAGCAGGATGGATCAGAAAGATGGACTCTTACATTTGTTGCATCCAAGAAACCCACCTCCCATCAAAAGATAAAAACCTCCTCAGACTGAAAGGATGGAAAATGATATTCCAAGCAAATGTAAATAAAAAAACAAGCAGGAGTGACTACACTGATATCTGACAAAATAGACTTTAAACTAAAATTAATTAAAAAGGACAAGGAAGGCCACTTCTTACTCATCAAGTGAATGATCCAACAAGAAGATATCACAATCATAAACATGTATGCACCAAATACAGGTGTACCACATTTCATAAAGCAAATATTATTGGAAAACAAATCTAAAATAAAGTCCAATTCCATCATACATGGAGACTTTAATACACCACTATCAACTATAGACAGATCAACCAGACAGAAGATCAATAGGGAAATAATAGAACTTAACAAGACCATAGACCAAATAGACCTAACAGATATATATAGAACTTTCCATCCCAACTCTACAGAATATACATTCTTCTCAGCAGCTCATGGAACTTTCTCCAAAATAGATGACATATTAAGTCACAAATCTTTCCTAAATAAATTTATGAAAATTGATATAGCACCCTGCATCATATCAGACCACAATGCACTGAAGCTAGAAATAAACAATGGGAGAAAAAACAGAAAACGCACCAAATATTGGAGACTGAACAATACGTTATTAAATAATGAATGGGTAGTTCAAGAAATTAAAACAGAAATTGAAAATTTTATTGAGATAAATGATAATGAAAGTACAAAATGCCAAAACCTATGGGACACAATGAAGGCTGTCCTAAGGGGAAAATTTATAGCACTGACTGCCTACATAACAAAGACAGAGAGATCCCAAGTTAATAGCCTAACCAACCAGCTAAAGTCACTGGAAAAATGGAACAAACAAACCCTATGAACTCAAGAAAAAAAAGAAATAATAAGATCAAGGCAGAGATCAATGAAATACAAACTAACAAAAAACAATTTAAAAAGTGATGAAACAAAGAGCTGGTTCTTTGAAAAAATAAACAAGATTCACAAACTCCTAGCCAACCTAAGCAAACAGAAAAAAGAGAGGGCCCTATTCAATAAAATTAGAAATGAAAATGGAGAGCTCACAACAGACACCAACGAAATTGGAAGACCCATCAGGTCTTACTTCCAAAACCTACACTCCACAAAGCTGGAGAACCTGTAAGAAATGGAGAGTTACTTCCTGGAGAGTTATCTACCAAAGCTAAATCAGGAGCAGATAAATTTCCTAAATAAACCTATCACATCCACCAAAATTGAAAATGTAATTAGAAACCTCCCCAGAAGGAAAAGTCCAGGTCCTGATAGATTCTCAGCTGAATTCTAGCAAACATTCATTACAGAACTGAAACCACTCCTGAAGCTCTTTAATTACATTGGTGAACATGGAATTCTTCTAAATTCCTTCTATGATGCTTGCATCATTCTAATACCAAAACTGGACAAAGATAAATCCAGAAAAGAAAACTATTGACCTATATCTCTAATAAACTTAGATAGATACAATATTAACACACAAAAATCAGTAGTCTTCCTATAAGCAAATGATGTGCACACAGAAAAAGCAATCAGTCGAAAAATTCCCATTCTCAAAAGTCTCAAAAAAAATCAAATACCTTGGAGTAACACTAACCAAGGATGTGAAAGACTTGTATAATGAAAACATAAAAAAACTGAAGAAGGAAATTGAAGATGACATGAAAAGATGGAAAGATCTTCCTTGCTCCTGGATAGGTAGAATTAATGTGGAAATGGCAATACTCCCAAAAACAATATTCAAGATTCAATGCCATGCCAATGAAAACACTAGTGCCATTCTTTGTAGACATACAAAAAATAATTTCCAAATTTATTTGGAAAGGCAAAAGGCCTCGGATATCCAAAGCTATCCTTAGTAAAAGAAGCTCATCAGGAGGTATCACCGTACCCTATCTAAAGATATATTACAAACCCATTGTAACAAAAACAGCATGGTACTGGAATAAGAACAGACAGATAGACCAATGGAACAGAATTGAAGACCCTGCCCAAAGCCTAAGCAACTATAACTAATTAATATTTGATAAAGATGCCAATAATTGTCCACTGGAGTAAAGATAGCAACTTCAACAAATGGTGCTGGACAAATTAGATAAACACTTGTAAAAAGATGAAAACAGACCCAGTCCTCTCACCATGCACCAAAATCACCTCCAAATGGAACAAAGACCTCAACACAAGACCCGAAACTCTGAAAATCTTGGATGAAAAAATAGGGGGAACTCTATATGAAATAGGAGTTGGGAAAACTTCCTGAACAAACCTCTGGTAAACAGCAATCACTTAACCAATGGGATCTCATCAAGCTAAAAAGCTTCTGTACAGACAAACTTATTATACTCAAAGCCAATAGACCACCATCAGGTTGGGAGTTAATCTTTGCCAGCTACAATACAGATTGAGGTCTGATATCTAGAACTTACAAAGAACTCAATAAATTAAATAATAAAATATCAAAGAGCCCTCTCACAAAACAGGCCTCTGAGCTCAACAGGGAATACTCAGAGGAAGAATTACTAATGGACAATTCTCATTAAGAAAATGGTCAACATCATTAATCGTCAGGGAAATAAAAATCAAAACAACAATGAGATTTGTGATGGTTAGGTTTTGTTGTCAACTTGACCTTTCAAGTAATCTTGGGTGAGTCTGAGTATGTTTACAGGAAGGCAGCCTCTCAGCAAGGGGCTGGATGTAAAGAAGCTCAAAGAAGCTAGAAGTAAACATCCTTTCCTGTGCGGGCAGTGCAGGAAGGAAATTCCAGAGACTCAGGAAGCCATTAAATCTGGGGAAGGATTGTAAGACCCCACCCTAAGGCTATACAAAGGGGAAGGAGTTCTGTCCTTGGCCCTCCTGCCTGTTTGCTATTCTGTGTGTGGTGTAGGTGATGGGTTTCTCTCTCTGCTCGGACCTGTGAAACTGGGTCAGCCTCTTTCACTGTTACAGAACTTCCCCTCAACTTGTAGTTTAAATAAATACTTTCCTCCCATAAACTGTTCCTGGTTTGAAGATTTATCCCAGCGGCATGTGGGCTGACTACGACAAAATTCCATCTCACTCTAGTAAGACTGGCAATCATTAAAAAAATCTGCCAACAACAGATGTTGGTGAGGATTTGGGGATAAAGGAACCCTCCTTCATTGCTGGTGGGAATGCAAACTTGTATAACCACTATGGAAAGCAGTGTGGAGGCTTCTGAACAGGATGGATATAGACCTACCAGTTGACCCAGCTATCCCTTTACTGGGCATATATCCTCAGGACTCCTCATTTCAGCACAGAGACATCTGCATAACCATGTTTATAGTGGCTCAATTCATAATAGCTAGGAATTGAAACCAATCTAAATGCCCATTGCTAGATGAATGGATATCAAAAATGTGGTACATACACACCATGGAATTCTACTCAGCAATTAGGAAAAATGATTTAACAAAATTCAAAGAAAAAATGGATGGACTTGGAACAGATCATACTCAGTGAACTCACACAAGAACCGAGAGACAATCGCCACAAATTCTCCCTTATTTGTGGCCCCTAATCAGGTTAAACTGAACTGTAAGTAAACATGATTAGTGATTCAGGTGAAAGGCAAAGGGGACAGAAGGAAATGGAAGCTGGTGTGGAAGCAACAGAGGGGGGAGATGTACACAACCCTAAACTAACAATAATCTGACTCCATAGAATCCTATCTTGTGTACAACAAGTTCTAGAGGTAGATAGGGCCCCAAAGGGGGGGGGCTGAAAGCCTACCAATGGTACAAAGGACACTGACCTTTGGCTCCCCAACCCAGTAAGTAGTTACCTCCCACAATGAGCTGTTGATCAGAGTGACCCATATGGTCCCTAAAATAAGACAAACTTTTATCACAGCCCTTGAATACCCACCTCAGGCAAAAGATAAGACCCTATTGCTGAAGATTCCACAGACTTATATCACACAACACTGAGAGTCCCTGCTGAATCCAGAAAGGAAATCAGCTCCCAGAAGTTCAGCCTGGGTAATGGCGGAAGGTGTTGCTTGAGCTGCCAGGGGAACCAGACCAATAATATCCTGAGAGAGCAGGAGGCATCTTCAAGTTATACCAACTGATGGCCTGAGAATGCAAAATACACTGCTATATGGCATAGACAAGCAAGTCAAGAATTGTCCATCTGTGCAATAGTGGTGCCCAACCTAGGTGGGTAATCAACAGCTGGCTAATTGGCTATGAGATCTGCTCAGTGGCAGGGAACCCCTAACTGTTATGGGAACCAAAGGCAACCTTAAATAGGGACCAAGAACCCCATCTACATGGGGAAGTCCTCACTAACCATAGGTCTCAGAAAGGCTACACCCTCCAAACGCTCACCAACCTAGCAATATTTGTCTCAATTGACCAATAATAATCTCATTCTCTGCTAGAAACTCTGTTTGTATTTTTCATAAAGCAACAAGAACCGGGAACAAATGAACACCAAAGGGACCTGATTTGAAGGGGGACGTCCAAGCAGGAGACAATCCATTTAGATCCTTAATACAACCTCTATGGAAGTGGGATGACAAGCAAAAGAGCTATTCCCACCACAAGGCAGAAAACCTAGGCAAGGATAATGGAGAGAGGCACCAAGGGTGCCCAAAATTGTCCAAAACACAAATTTAGAGACTCTAACAAACCTAATAACTATGAAAAAATAAATTTACTCACTATGACTCAGAGAAATTTATGGCAGAGGGGGCGGAAAGAATGCAAGAGTCATGGAGGGGAGAATAACTAATGTATAAAAGGGAATGTCATCATGGATTCAATGGCTTTATCTAATAACCCATGATACTGAGCATATTGTTGTGTTAATATATATAATTTTAAGCCAATAAAAACATTTTTAAAAATCCCAAGGAAGAAGAAATAAGAGAAAGGATGGAGGTTTTCAGCATGTCTGAGTGTGAGCTCCATCCTGAAGTGCAGGCTTTCATCCGTGGCCACAAAGTTCAGGTACTGAATACACCAGGAAAATCACCTCCACTGGGATAATTTCTGACTCATTCTTTCCCAAAGAGAGAAAGATGTGAGATTCTTGCTCTCAGAAGGAAACATGGGTGCTTAGAATGAAGCCCGAAGATCTTCCTAAGAAGAGAGAATGCAGAAGGCAAATTATGGTTGCATGATAACCCTAGTTTTGCATAGTAGACAAACACACACACACACACACACACACACACACACACACACACACACAAACATAATCAGTGACAGAACAAAGTTCTCTAAGAGACCTCCATGGTGGCCTTGCCTGTAATCAAACCATGATTTCATATGATCAAAGATGTCCCTCAGCTCCTGAGACTTGTAACACACAATGTTCACATTTTAATGTAGACACATATTCTTATGGTGATGTTTGTCTCTCCAGGTCACTGTGTCCTCATTGTGTCTCTCTGTGCCAATAAATGTTGACCTCCTAAAAAAGAATATCTATGTTTCTGTTTCAGTCTATTTCTCTTTAGTACATAAGATCATGTCTATATATAATTATCTGAATGTATGGAACTCCAACCCAAGACCATAGATAGCACAACTTAATATTATAAGAATGTGAAACATTTTTTCATATGTTTAGTGGCGATTTGTATTTCATCTTTTGAAAAATGTCTGCTCATTAGCCCTTTTATTGATAGAGTTGTTTTATTTCTTGGTAATTAGTTTTTTTAGTTCTTTATATATTCTAAATATTAATCTTGTCAGATGTGTAATTAACAAAGATTTTCTCCCATTCTATAGGTTATCTCTTCACTCAATTAGCATGTATATAGAAAATATAAGTAAAACCATCTAGGGAAACAAAGAGCACTAAGGAGGGGGAAGAATATAATCAAAGCACTTTATATACCTGTAGAAAAAATGACCTTATGAAACTCAGTACTATGTATAATGAGTATATGTCAATAAAATATTATAAGAAGGTCAATTATCCAGAAATTACTATATAAATTCAATACAATTCCAAGTGATTTTCTATTTGGAGCTTAAAGGAACTTGATAAATACATTTTATGGCTGGAAGCAGGAGAGCTGGAAGCAAGTATCTTAACCACTGAGCCATCTCTCCAGCCCGGTTAGCTGATTCCTGAGTTCTTCTGTTTCCTGGTTTGCCTTTAGTTCAGACACTGATCTACCTAATTCCATCTGTTTCTCTATTAAGCCTGGTGGCAAAGCTTGTGATTTGGCTCTGTACCATTCCTAGTTGATTTTCCATACTTGCTTCTATTTCCATCTTTAGCCTCTTCATTTGGTCCATGTCACGTTTATCCAGACTTAGTGTCATCTCATTGTGGGTTTGTATCTGTACACCCTCTTTATAGTTTCACTGTTGACTTCCCAATTGGGAAATTTTGGGTTTGGTGTGTGGCACTCAGCTGGTTTGTTCTTCTTGCGTTGTGCTCTGCCCATTTTGGATCCACTTAGAGGTTTTGGGGGATGTCCTTGTGTTGAGTTCCCCTGAGTGGTGTGGGTGGGGTGTGTTCTAGATTTCATAGGGAAGGTGGGACACTCACTTGGTTTTTCTGGGACTGTGTGTTCCCTCAGATACGCACCTAACCTGATAAGTTTGCTGTGGCCAGTGTTTGGGGCTTAGTGCACCCTCAATCCAGTGCCTTTGCTGGCTAGTGTGAATCTGATACACCAGCAGACAGAAGCTGTGCCTGCACATGTGTGTGTAGGGCTGCAGGTTGGGTGCACCCTCAGAATGGATCCTGCTGGCAAGGGTGCAGGCTGGGCTGTGCTCCTACGGTGGGAACCTACAGGCTAGGCAGCCGGTGGTGCTGTGTTCTTAAGCCTGCAAGCGCGCGGGTGCAGGTAGGGCTGCACCTGTATGGAGGGAGCTTGTAGGCAAGGCCGTGGGTCGTGAGACCCACCTGAGACTGGCTTGGGCCTGCCCAGGAGCTCCGGGGTTGCGTGGGGTTCCTGGGACGTGCTTGAGGCGGGCCTGTGCCTTCCTGGTAGCTACGGGCAGCGTGGGGTTCCTGAGACCTGCCTGAGACCAGCCTATGCCTGCCTGGCAGTTACGGGGTGGTGCGGGGTTCCTGAGGCCCACCTGTGTCCTATCTGAGGCCAGCCTGGCCCTGCCCAGCAGCTGCAGTCCTGAGTGGGTTTCCAGGAGCCAGGCTAGGTCTGCTTTCCCATGGGCCCGTGTCTGCCTGCGAGTTTGCGGGTCAGTCTGGGAGATGAGTGTGCCCAAGGATTGGGCACTGCACAGGAGGGAAGGGGCCCCAGGAGGGAAGGGCGCTGAGCCTGCAAGGGCTCAGTTCAGGATGTGGCTGGGAGGAGACAATGGGCTAGGATGGTGGGAGCTTGTGTTGGGGTTGGGGCAGCTCTCCCGACCTCCATGGGAGCAGAGAGCAGTTGGGGATCCCGTTCTAGGCTGGTGGGGGAGCTGGGGAGGGGGGTGTGCCTTGGGTAGGGGCCAACTGGGGTCCATGGTCTGAATCCCAGCTGGAATCTCAAACCTTTACAGGGAGGGTCCTGGCGTGGCTGCTAGTTGTCAGCCATCTTTTCCACCCCCCTAACATAGATATTCTTAAACACAGGAAGAAAGGCAAGGAAGAAAGAACCATGGAGGCACAAGGCCAAGGTGGTGGCACATCCCTGCCCATATAGACATGGAGAGAGACAGAGACATAGAGAACTACAGACAGACAGACAGACAGTCAGACAGACAGACAGACAGACAGACAGACAGACAGACAGACAGACAGACAGATAGATAGATAGATAGATAGATAGATAGATAGATAGGTAGACAGCTGGCCTGGAGCCCCAGACTCAGGTGGATGAGATGACTTAAGACCCGAAGATAGATGAGTTGCTTTGGCTGGAGGGTAGGGTCTGCTCAAGAGGCCTGCCTCTAATTCTGTCCACGGATTTGGTGAAAGGTCTCATAACATTTCCTATTTTACTTAAGCTCACTTGAAAGTCTTCTTCGCATTGACAGTGAAGTTAGCTTGAAGCTTCCTGCTGTGCAAACCTGATTACACCTAGAAACTTCACAGACATCATGAATCTCACCCTTCCAGATTAATTTCTTAAAATTATATATATATATATATATACACATATATATATATATATATATATATATATATAATTTATTTGAAGGGAAGAGTGAGACAGAGATGGAGAAAGAGAGAGAATGGGTGCTCCAGGGCCTCCAGTTACTACAAACTTCAAATGCATGTGGCTTTACATGGTACTGGGGAATCAAATCTGGGTTGTTAGGTTTTTTTCAGGCAAGCATTTTCATCAGTGAACCATCTCTCCAGCCCCTCAGATTAAATTCTTGTTCCTTCCAGAGCACACCTTCCCAGTGTCCTGACTCCAAGAAGTCCAGAGGCTCACTCTGACTCCTCCTACCCTGAACTCCTATAGCCAGCATATCACTCCATCCGACTAGTCATGCCCCACATCACCCCATGTTTCTCTGTTTCCACCTCTCTGCTTTTGTGGTCATTTGAATCAGATGTCCCCCACAAACTCATGTCTTTTGAATGCTTATCTGCAGCTGGTGGCAATTTTGGAGGTAGAGCCTTGCTGGAGGTGGGCTTTGGTGTAGCCCAACTTCCCCCTTGCCAGAGCACAGCTCACTCTCTTCCTATACTTTCTGCCAGCTGTTGTGGTCAAACATGACATCCAGGCTCTGCTTTACCATGCTTTCCCTGCCATCATGAGGCTTCCGCTCAAGACTGGGAGACAAAATAAACCCATTCCAATCTTCCTATCAGCTGTTTTTGGTGAGGTGTTTTGTCCCAGCAACGTGAAGATAACTACAACAGTTCTGGTGTACTCATTATCATTTCTTGCCTGATTTACTGCAGCTGCTTTCTCACTCTTCTTCCTGCTTTTGACTCTTCCCATTCATTCTTATTACAGCCAGAAGGATCCTGTTAAAATTTAAATTGTCTTGTAATTCTTAAAACCTTTAAAATTTCCTTGTTTTACTTTGTACAAAGTCAGTACCTACCTATTCAGTATAGCAGGCTTGCATGATCTGGCTCTCTCTCTCTCTCTCTCTCTCTCTCTCTCTCTCTCTCTCTCTCTCTCTTATTCATTGGGTTCAACCTCAACACATCCAGATCATACTAGCATCGGGACCTTTGCACATATTGGCGGCTTCTTATTGGGTAGGTCTCATCTAAGATTCCTTGCTTTCTGGAGAATGAAGGGACAACATACTAGTGCAAGCCTAATATTTAAGGCAAACATTGGCTCTTTGATAGCTTGCACCTTGATTTTCTTCATAGTGCTTATCTCTCTTAACCTATATTTAATAGTTTACTCTCTGTGCCTTTTCCTATGTGATTTCATTGCTTAAGCCTGTATGTAGATGGTGGTCACCTGTCTGTACTGTAGGATCTTCATGAAATACCTGACAGTAGAATCACAGATCTCTTACTAGTGAGTGAAGAAAGGGAGAGAAGGAGAAATGGGATAAGATGGAAGGTAGGAACATTAGATGGTCATCAAGCAGCAGTGACCAAAGCTAGCATCATAACATTTGGACCTTAGCCTCAGTTGACCAAAACTGCAGAAGGTATGGTGAGGCTGAGTCATCGAGGCAGTGGGCATGTGTTTGGGGACTGGAGAGGGAGTTCTATCTGTTTCCAAGTCAGGTAAAGGGCTAGGGCCCAAGAGCCTGGGAGCTGAATTCCCCGTTCAAGTCTGCAACAATCTCCAAAGGTCTTTAGGTCTTTGAGTGTATGCCTCATCCTTCCAGAGTAAACTGGATAGGCCACATTTGATGAGTTCTACTATGCTAGATCTTGCTGGCTTAGAAGTTGCTTCTAGCATATGGAAACCTACAACTTAGTAAGCTAATTTAAACTATAATGAAGGTTCCCTATATAGATGGATAAAGCTGCTTCCAGAAGCCATAGATTATTAATTATAAATTCTACTGCCCAGTAATGAGATATTCCCTAATAAACAGTTTGAAGAGGAAGGATACAGAGAGATCCCTAAAACAATATGGGCTATTGTCATTTCTCTTGGTTGCCTACCAAAACTTTATGGAAAGTTCCCATTGCTGACTCTACCACAGGCTTCAGTTGCAGGACTTAGAGGAACCAAGTTGGAAGTGAGCTGGAAACTTCCTCCCTGCTGGTAAGGTTTCTTCATAATAGAAGGGGTTATGCAAGCTGCTGGGAAAGAAATGTCATACTCAGCAGTGGATCTTGTGTACTTCGCAACAGATTAGTCAGACAAAATGTGCTCAATGGTACAATAGTGGCATGAATGTTATGGGAATGTCTAACCAATTTCTGGTCAGATTTGATGCCTGCTCTACATTGTATACCTGGCCTAAATCCTATGGCTAGGGACATATGTCCTAGAGGGGACCTGACTACTGTGGTTACACCAATGAGCCAGCATGTCAACCTGTCTTCTAAATATCTATATTTCTTCCCATAGATTAGCAGTGATTGAAATCTCTATCACAGAAGTTTCTGTTTTCAATGGTCAGAGGTTAATGCAGAAATTCAGAGCTGGAAAAATTGTCAAGAATACGAGAGTATAATGTGCTCTGCCCTAAACCATGATATCTAAAACATGTCCTCTAAGCCTCACTGAACTTCATGGAAGAGAGGACAGAAAGAATGTAACATCAGGAGGATGGCGGGGATGGGGGAGGCTGTGTGATGCTGTCTTCTGGATGTGACATGGCTGTTACACTCATCAACTCAACAGCTGTGGTTTCCTGTTCACAACTGAGCCTGTCAGTTTTGTACCGTGAACAAGGGAAAGGCTCAGAAGACCCCACACATCCCAGAGTATCTAATGGCAGTTAATAGTTGCTAGAAGAGAGGGAGACATGTTCTTTAGTTGTAGAGGCCTGGTGAGTTGCTCATTCCATAGCACATAACCTACCAACTATGCAGTTGCAAACAACCCTAATTTAACTGGGTCAAAAAAGGCAAGAAAGTAAGATGTGGATTGATGGGGAGTAAGAGGAGCTTTAGTGGGAAGGGAAGGGGGATAAAAGAGGGTACTTGAGGGAAATGAGGTTAAAATCCATTATATACACATAAGAAAATGTCAAAAATAAAAACAATTGAAAATCCCCCCACTTCTCCAAAAGAAGCTGCTCCCAAGAAGCCTAGGCTTGCAGGCACTAACCCTTTGGGATAACTTTGAGCATTGGGGCATCCCTGTAGCTTGGCTATAGAGTTGGCTGCTGATGAGGAATGGGCTATGCCTTGGAGTCTGCTACTGTTGACTGTCCTTCAGAAATCTCACACTTCCTGCCCTCTTCCAGAGAGATAGACACAGGGTTTCGTGTCAAAGTTGATACCTTATGAGGTCATTTCCTGGTTTCAGCTTAAGACTTTTTATTCCGTTGCAGGAATTAGCAGCCCACACATAAACATTTGAGGCCTTCATGAAGAGGTAAAGCTGCAGTGTTGAATACAGCATTGGAGCCCCCTCTCCTCATGACACCTCATGTGTCAATCAATGTTGGGATTCCTTAATGGCCCAGCTTAAGATGTAAAGTCACTTTCTTCAGGAAGGCCTCCAAGAGCTCCTCAAACGTGACCGATTATGTCCTCGGAACTCACAGGTTACATGCCCTTGATGCTCCTGAGACCACGTTGCCAAGGAGGGTCTATTTTGGGTGTGTTCTCAATGCCCTCTATTTTAAATAACTACAGTAATGCCCCAGGCACAGGAAGAGCTCAGAACAAGACATCTCCATGTGTCCCTCACACTGACATGGACAGGAGGGTGGACAGCTGACCACCTGTCCTGGACACTCTGCTTTGGGCTGTAAGGCATTGGTTTCAAGAGACTTAATAGGATGTGGCTGGAACCAAGGCATTGTGGGGCAGTCATGTGATCTGTGCAGCCAGGAGCAGAGGAACAAGGTCACCCATGCCAGCCACTGGAAGGCTCCACTGCTCTCCCTCTTTTCATAGTGCCCTTGAGTCAAGACTATCTTTTTAATGAAGGCTTCCTTGGCTTGTGTCTGTAAGTGACCTTAGCTAATTTGAAGTGTTTTTTGCTCCATAATACTGTGAGAGTTTTGACTAAATTGAGTATTTGTGGGAGTGAATCATACTTACCTCATCTTTCTGCACCCAGAAGTTTTCAGCTGGAGGCAGAAATATGATTCTATGCATTGTAGCCTCACAATGCCCACTGAAGTGTAATATATTCAGCAGAGACTCAATTACAAATTTCTCAAAATAAAGGGGCTATTTGTGATAGAAAATATTTCCAGGTGGCCTTATTTATATATCTATAAAATAAAACCACATGTAGAAATAAAATTCTCTAGGAAATGATGAATTTTAAAATGCACAGTATTCAGACATTGGACACAAGAATATGATCATTTTTACCACAAAATGCTGCAGCCATGTAACAGTTTTATTAACTTCCTCTGTTCCAGCACCTTCAGTGGCTCCTGTTGTCTACTGTAACCTCTCAAATTTTCTGGATCTGACATTCAGAACTACCCGAATATGGCCCTAGGTTCCCCTTATTCTGTGTCTGACTCTATACACATGAGACCACGCCCCGCTCTCTTATTCAAAGATCCAGTTTGCAAATGCTCACCCTTCATCTTCACTCTCAAAGCCTTATTGTTCTTGAAGACTAGTATAGAGTCTCACATTTCTTTTCTGATTTATTCAATTCAACTTTCTCTCTTCCTACTAGTCTTCTTGGAGCAGTGGATGGATGTAGCAGTTGCTTTTTTTGTTACTGGGACAAAACACCTGGACGAGAAGCACCTTATGGAAAGAAAGATTTATTTCAGCTTTGAGAAGAAGTTTCATCATGGCCAGGAAAATATGGCAAGAACACATAGCTGGGTATCAGATCTCCATATCAGCAGGGAGGAAGCAGCAAGAGTGAGCTATCGAGCGAGTGTTGGCAAGTGGGACTGGACCATAAAATAACAAGGCCTGCCCTCAGTGACGCACCTCCTTCAGCAAGGCTCTACCTCAAAAAGGCTCCACCAGGTGGGGATTAAGTATGTCCACAAACACATGAAGCTATAGGAGACATTTTCACATTTATACCATCACAGTGGGCCAAGGGGCATATAGGGAGGGGTACAATGAGCCACTGGGCAGAGGTGATTCAGATCATATACCAGCCTGTCAGCTAGATCCTTCAGAGACTTTTCCTAGGTCCTCATGACATGTATGCATGGCACCAGTTGCTAAGGTTTCCTTTTTTGGACAAACCTTTCCCTCTAGTTGTTGACTGAGGCAACTGTTTTTTCCAGAATCATTTGCAAGTGTCTAGGGAACCAAAGTTCTGAATGACCTTACCCACCACACTGAAGCCATTGCCCTCTTCCTGTAGTGATACTAAAACTAGTTTTTGGAGTTCAAACACTGAGGACTTACCACATGCAGCCTCTAAGGAGCTATATCCAAATATAAGAGGGAGATCTCTCCTGCTGTACCATGGACCCCATTCCTCACATCCCACAGAGCCAAGGGACAGCAGAGAGGACTTCCTGGAGGTGGTAAACTGAGTTAAGTTTGGCAGTTTTATGTGAGATTGTTAACTGGCAACCCTGTCTTTGTGGTCTTCCTACCTGACCCTTCTCCTCATCCCAGGCTAGAGGTAGACTGCAGTGACACTTACATCCACCATTAACCTTCCTGAAGTTTGTTTTGAGTCCATTTCTGGTCCTAACTAATTTTTACTTTTCTGGGTGGGTTTGCTGTTGGTAAGGAGCCACAGTTGGCTAGTATGAACAGTTGTTATTTTCATTTTTCTTTTATAGTGATAGAAAGACACACACACACAGAATGAGAGAATGGGAGTGCCAGGGCCTCCAGCCACTGCAAATGAACTCCAGATGCATGCATCACCTTGTACATCTGGCTTTATGTGGGGACTGGGGAATTGAACTCATGCCCTTCTACTTTACAGGTAAGCACCTTAACCACTAAGCCATCTCTCCAGCCCACACGTTCTATTTTCTATATCCAGCATCTTAACGTGGCTGGCAAAAATCCATACTGAGCAGCCCGCTCACAAGTCTGCTTTGGGTCATAGAAAACTCTATAATATTCTTTTTTTTTCTGAAATTGAAGCTTTCCCTTTAGGTAACACCTCAAGATTTACTGTACCTTGGACAAAATTAGGCATTGGATTAGGAATTCAATGCATGACAATCTATCTTCCTTCCAGAGAGATATTGTTGCACAAATCAGAAAATCATAGCCTAGCTGAATAATCAACAACATTTCATTCCAGAAAGCATATTATAGCTGCAGTGATAAGGCCTATTGAAGCCGGGGATGGCAATTCTTGAGGTTTCCAAACTGCCACACTTTCTGGGAACCCTCATGGCTTTTTCCAAATGCATTTGAGAATTTTCAAGTCAATGCTGTTTCTTATAATATGAGTTGATATATCCAAGGTCAAGGGTTCATTTCAACAAGGGACAGTTGTCTTCCCTTCCTACAGCTATATTTTCCATCTCTAAAGTTTTTCTGATGACTGTATTCCAATGTCAAAAATAAATAAGTCTACTAACACCACACCCCATTGTTACCAAAAGCTTATTTTGCAAATCCCCAACACTCAAGCAACAATATGCCATGTTTAGCATAAATGTTTATGGAAAACCTATTTGCCAAATACACTGTGCTTTACCTAATTTTACTCAACACTGTTAGATTAGTACCACTACCCTCTTTCTACATTGAGCAACAGAGGTTTGGGGAGATCCTGATGCTGTGCTCTAAATAGGAGGAGGCATGGAGTGGGGGGAGGTTCCTCTCCACTTTCCACTCACTGTTCAGCCCACAGCAGCCTGATCTCTGTGGAAAGTTTTCACTGCTTCCCTCAAGTGACCTCTCTGAAGCCTCTGCCAGAGGCCTCTTCCTTCAGCCTGATCTTCCTCTATCTCCTCTGGATGTTCTTTCTGTCCTCTGTGCAGCTCTTCTTACCTCTGTCATTTTTCAATGTCATCCCTGGGTGGGATTCTGTGCCAAATTCTCCTCTCACAGGGTGCCCACCTTTGGGTGGTCTTGGGCATTCTTAGGGCTGTCATAGTAGCGTGTAAACTCAGCTCTGCATCTCTAACTTGGCGTTTTCTTCTGTCTGAGGTCTGCAGCTCCTACTCCTCCCCAGACCTCAATGTCCTGGATGCCCTGCAGGCATATGAAGCCCGGGAAGCACCAGGAGACCTGAGAACACAGCAGTCCTGAAGGACAGATAGACATGGTCCCACCAGTCCTGTCACTGTGGGCCTTAGTCAAAAGTCTCTTATCTCATCCACACAGCTCTTTCCAGCAGTCCCCAGACCATCCCTCAGCCCATCTCTCTTATGCCCTCTGGATACACATGCCCTTTCTCCAAATGAACCCTCTATCTTCTTGCTGTCGGATGCCTGCCTCCCTCCCAAGGACATAGTGTCTCAGCAGCCTTCTCGAATGCTATCTTTTCTCTGATAGAGCCAAAACTTGAAGTAAAAGCCCTCTCTGGTCCTTATTGCTATTTCCTAATGAACCAGGACAGGCCTCCACCTGAGGCAGTTAACTTGCGCATTGTTGTAGTTCGTATCCTTAGCCATGCTTGGTGCCGTTCTATACTGTCCTCTGGAACACTCTACTGGGCATCATGGTATTTCCTCTGCTACTCCTGTCATCATGTTTTTTGACATCAGCACTTGTGGAGATGAGTCATCTACCTTTGTGACTGACCTCAGTTGCCTACTGAGTCACCTCAGATTATACAATTGCCCATTCCACCTCGGTCATCCTCACCTGTGTAAGACCTTGTCATCAGTAATTACTGCAAACTCAGCATAGAACCTTAAGCATACCATGCTCTGACCACTTTCATTTCCCAGCTCATTTCCTCTGGAACCTTTAGCATCCTTGGACTCTTGGGCTCTCTAGCCTTAGTTTTGCTATATTTGCAACTCCTAGAACTATCACCCCCTTAATCTTCAAAGGTAAGTTACATCACCATGTTTTCTATTGTGAATATGCCACTGTGTTTTGTTCCTTCTATTGCACTTTCCTGGAAAAACCCTTATTCTTCTTGTTGGTTAAGATTAACTTCCCATGCATTGTATAACTGCATTTAAGAGACTGAACTTGGTTGGAAAAAACAAACAACCGTGTCTCATTTTTGATTTATCACCATAGATCTCAAGTGGGTTCCTTGATCTGGAATAGTATTTCACACTTTTCTACTTTCCTTTGTCTTTTCGTATCTCTAACTTTTATCCTGTAGTCTTGCTTATTTTTCTGAGAAAACAGACTAAGAAGAAACATGCCTCAATTTTCCACAAGAACCTCCAACAACCTACACTCCTCTGACCTCAAATGCTCTGCGCCTAATAACAGCATATGCTTGTCCTCATGCACCTCCTGAGGGCCAGTCATTCCCCCTACATCACATCCTCAAACCTCACTAAGTTTTCTACTGTCTCCTTCTTATGTCAACATTTCATTCTCTCTCGATTCTAGACTCTTGTCTTTATCTGCTCCT
The DNA here is from genome assembly GCA_004024765.1 of Zapus hudsonius. Classification (NCBI taxonomy): domain Eukaryota; kingdom Metazoa; phylum Chordata; class Mammalia; order Rodentia; family Dipodidae; genus Zapus; species Zapus hudsonius. Next base: position 42,241 of record PVHP010004258.1, on the reverse strand, counting down.
CTCCACTGCCCTTCTTAGTCCCCTTCCTAGTGTAGCTCTTGGAAAGAGTTTAGATTCACTGCCTCCATGTCTCTGCATCCCATTTTTGGAACCCATCCCAAATAGCCTTTACCTCTGTACCGAGTCATTCTTATGGAGATCAATAACCTCCATGTTGCCAAATCCAATAATCTATTCTCAGTGCTGCCTTAATCCCTTGGCAGCATTTGCGCTGTCAATCATTCCCTCCTCCTTGAAACCCTTTCTGACCTATGTAATGGCAGGGTGAACCTCTCTCTTGAAATCTAGACGTCGGCTATGATCCATTTTGCATATCTAATTAGCATTTCAGACTTACTAGTATTTGCTGACTTCTCCATAGCCCTGTGTCTGACTCTCGGCTTAGTTATATATTAGTTGTAAGTCATTTTGGGAACAACACATAACTCATTACCCACTATCACATTTGTAAATTAAGCATAATCATGTTATTGCAGATATACTGTTGCGGTGAGGACCGAGCAGGGCAGCATCATGAGAAGCACTGGTTCTCATGCATGGAATACAGTGAGTACTCACTAAAACCAGTTCTCCTCAAGCCCCCGATGGACACAGAACCTAGATATTCTCAGTGAGTGAAATCACTCAATTACCCAGTCACGCCAGTGAGAACCCGACATCACCCTATCATGTCTGTTCATAACCTCTCACACCAATTCACTAATGTCTCCACTGTCCTTCTGCACTTCTTCTCGTGCTGGCTACAGTTTCTGACAGCTTCCCAGTCCCTTCTCCATGCTGCAGTAGTGATGAATGCCTATTACATGGCTGCATCACTCCCTTTCAATATCTTCTCATGGAATTCAAGAACATCCAAGCATCTCCACATCACTATGCATTACTATGACTATGCTAAGAACTTCTGACTTTGGCTTTGGCTCTTGTCCTTTAGTGCCACCCATCTATTGTATGGTTTTTCTGAGCTGTTTTCAGTAGTTCCAAAATGTGCCTGTGCATGTGGAGTTCCTCTTGCCTGAGACCCTCTTCACCAGACTAGTAGCACCCGATGTGCCAGGCCTCGTTCCTCCGTCTCTAAGAGGCTGGGGCTGCTTCTTTGTACCAGCACTTGATTCTCACCCCACCCCTCCAGGTTCTGAGCCTCTGCAGGGAGGACCTCATGCCCCACATTCCTGGAAGACACATTTTTAATCCCTTAACTTCTTAGACTGTCAGTTTCTTCATATCTTAGATGTGTACCTCATTGGAGGTAGCACACACACACTTGTTAGTATACCTAACATTCACTTTTTGATACTTGAAATGAGGCTGAGGACTATCTGGCCTCAAAGACTCTTTCTCGTTTTAAAATGCCAAGACTCTGGTTTATTAGGCTGTTTGTGTCCTGAGGGATACCTAGCAGATTTCAAAGTTGATTATGCTGGGAGATTCTGAAACTAGACCTCCTCATCTAAAGTAACTGTACAACTGACTTACATTTTTACTCTCCCATCCAGTGTCTAGAAACCATGTAGACACTTTCTCAAATGAAAAATGTTAAGCAGTTTTCTTTGGGGAATGACTTAACTGTTTTATATTCCCTTTCTACCACAACTTCTTAGAAAAATGGAGACAGCAAGATACAATGAAATGGTGTAACTCCCCAAAGGCCACTTGCTCCAGTTTAAAAGCCCATTCCTGGCACATTATGGTAAGCATTCTTCCTACAGTGACTCCCCCTTGGTGTGTTAATAAACCTTCCTGCTCACACCCCCTCATACCTTGACTCATTGGGGAGGCACGAGTTGAGCAGTTAGCTGTCTGGAACCTAAGCAATGGTGAAAACAATCTTCATGGGGTTTCATGGACAGTAGTATGTCTACTATGCCATCTGCCTGGTTCTCTGTGCTGTCAGTGGTGATCGATTGGTGAACAGGGTGCCACCTAGGCCTTAGGGAACTCAGTGACCAGAGGAGGAGAACAAGGACCACACAGAGTAGGAGAGCATGTGACAGAGGGAAGAAAGCCCAGAAGCGGGAGTGCAGAAGACCCACAGTTAATTTACCCAGAGGCACTGCAGAGGGGTTTTGGAAAAGTCTATGAAACCACTTTTTAAAAAAAAATAGTGTACATTTTCTATGGCTTGGAAATGTTTTTTATATAAATATTTATTTTTATTTATTTATTCACAAGGAGACACAGAGTGAGAGGGAGGGAGAGAGAGAAGAGAGAGGAGAGAGCAAAGGGGGCGCCAAGGCCTCTTGCCACTGCAACCTAACTCCAGATGTATGTGCCACTTTAGGCATCTGGCTTTATGTGGGTATTGGGAAATTGAACTTAGGGTATCAGGCTTTCCAAGCAAACACCTTAACTGATGAGCCATATCTAGCCCTAATAAAACCAATTTCAAAATGGTCCTAAATAAATGAGTAGTAGTTATCTTGGATTTTTAAAAAAGTGAAAGACACTAGGGACAGAGACAAAAAGCAGACAAAATAGCACCAGAGCCCTGCAGTTCCTACGTACTTCTCTGAGGAATAATAGTAGGTGCAAAGAGATTAGAGAAAGAGGGAGCTACCATACAGATTTGGCCATGGCAGGGAATTATTTGATGTGTATGACTGATCCTTGGCCACACGTAAGGAAGAGGCATCACCCAACAGAATGGACAGTGGAGAGCAATGAGGATGCTGGAGTCCTCTGAGGCCACCCTGTCCACTCTCAAGCACTTGGTAGTTTACTCCTCAAGTTCTTTTTTTCTGTTCAGTTGTTTAAAAAAAATTCTGGCACTGTGAGAGTAGAAAGTTATTAAACCTCCATGCTGAAGCTGAAGAGACTTGCTTGAATCCCAAACGCAAGAGGGAGTCATTGAAGTTTATTAAGCAAAGAGTTAACCTGTTTTACACAGCCTCTTGGGTCAGTCTGCAGGAGCAGCAAGGAGCACGATGCATTTGAGGACAGAGAATGGGAGATGAGAAGACCAGTTACTGGAAAAGTCACAATGCCCTCCTGTCGCTGCAGGAAGTCACAGCTGGGACTTGGGCAGGATGGCAGAGAGTGAGCCATACAACGGAGCCCTGAGAGGAGTCAGGCTATGGTTCTCCTGTTTCAGAAATCTGTCTGCCCAAGCAGCCTCCTCAACTTCTATCATCACGTACTCTTTGCCCTTCTTACTGATACCTGCCCAGGGCCCTTCATGGTGGTTTGGATAAGGTGTTCCCATAAACTCATGTGTTCTGAATGCTTGGTTTCCAGCTAAAGGCAACTTGGAAGGTGGAGCCTTGCTAGAGGAGGTGTGTTTTGGGGACAGGCTTAGGGGTGTTATAGCCAGCATTTCCTTCCTAAAATCAGGCTCACTCCTGTTGCAGTGGCAAGGAAGTGCTGTCTAACCTTTGCTCAAGCTATCATTTCCCCTGCCATCATGTAGCTTCCCCTTGAGAGTAAACCACAAGAAGATAATTTCTTACTAGCAGGTGTATTAGATTGGGTGCTGACAACACACAGATAACATCACAACCTTTAAGCCAGTCTAGTCCACCAGCCTGCCTCACATCCAATCTCACCACTACCCTTCCTCTGCCTGTCTTCTCTTTGCTTAACCTTCTTTGGAGACTGGACCCTTGTTCCACTCATTCTTCTAACCTAAAAGCCTAGCCTAGATTTCTCCCTCCACTGTTTATATCCATCCCATCCCTGTGTTCTTCCAAGTTTGCTTCCTAATTATTTCTGGACTCCACTGCCCTCAGCCAGGCTCCATTACCTCTAACCTGGATTGGTGCCAAGGATTTCAAGTCATTCTACATTTCTAGGCCCTGTTAGGGTGCCAGAGCATCCTTCCAGAATTCAGAGTTCTACCTGGACAGCTCCCTGACCCTAGAGAAAAGCCTGGTTCTTGGGTAGCACCTATGAACCTTCCATCCCTGCCCAGTTCTGTGGTTCCATCTCCCCACATGTCTGCTCCCAGATGAAGTCCACAGCTCTGAGCTGATAGGCCCACCTCTCCAAAATGCCTTGCTTCTTAGTATTTTCCTTCTTTTGTCTATGCTAGGACTTCTTTCTGAGCTGTCCTCTGACCACCTTCTTCCTTTTCATCAAGTTAGTTTCTACTCCTTTCTATAGGAAAATTGGGAGTCATACTCCCCCAAAGCCTTGACTGGCCCAGCTGGGGTTAGCAATCCTTTTCCTCATCAAGGGGCCTCTGGCTTCCTCTCTCATAGCACCTCCTTCCTGTGCTAGGAGAGCTACCTTGTCACTTCTCCCTCCTGGATATCTCTTCCTGTAGCCCAGTGGTTGTCTGAGGTTTATTTTTGTGCAGCACAGAGCACTAAGAACATAGCAGAGACTTTACAAGTACTTAAGGGGGATTGGTTGAAGGAATGAATGAAATGATAGCTAGTCTATCCTGAAGGCTTCTAATATTGTGGACTGTGCTTGAATGATCTCCTTGGCTCCTCACATAACCCCTATCAGGGAAGTGTTATTATTCTATCCTCCATAGATGAGGAAGTAGAGCGGCTTAGACATGTTTGTTAGAGACAGAATTCAATCTGAAACATATCTACTCTGCAGCCTGAGCTCTTTATCACAAATGAAATCATCCATTATGACAGTAAAGAGGGGTGGGACCTCTGGAACACTATCTCTTTGGAACAATTGCCCTCTGAAAATGAACAGTGATGAGTTCAAAGGTGCCAGGGCCTTCTCTCCTTGCAGTTTTCAAGCCTTCTCTCTCATTCTAGACGACAAGCCTGATGCTCTCCCTGGGCCAAGTCTAGCCCAATCTCAACTTTCCTCTTCTCTCTCTGCCTCTGGGCTTTTAAATTGCCTTCCTCTTCATTGTTACCTGTTTTATAAACTTTACCTGGAGAGATGAAGACTCATTTACTCACCACAGGCAGGGTGCCAGCAACAGACCTAAGAAATGAATCCACCCAGATCTAGCTTAGTGAGCCAATGAGTTTAATTAAAGTTACTTACAGGAGCATGGGAAGGGAGTTATTTCCAGGAGTGTGGGCAATTTACAAGTGACTGCAACACTGAAGAAAATGTATCTCTACCAATAACTGTTATCCAATTATAAGTCCTTGCAGAGGAGTGAGGATCCAGTGTGTGTTTGTAAGCATGCTACTTGATAAGGCTAAAAATATTAATTTTCTTGGAGCTCAAAATTCTTTGAGGTTCTGTGTACATAGATATAAAATACTATGTAATATCTGAACTATGATTCTTCTTTCAATAGCCATCAATGGTGTTTCTATTTTACTTCCTATAGCAAACATGTAATATAGTTTTGAATTTATTTTCAAAAGCAAGAGTCTTCCAATAAGAGAAACAATTGCCTCTATGTCATCTGTCACCTCCTCTGGAGTGAAATATCATCCCCTCTTTGTTAGGTAGAGGATGATGCCAGTTGCCCATAATTGCTGATTCATGTTCTTGAGTTTGTTTCCAGGCTGCCAAGTAGCAGAGGGATAGAGAGCCCTGGCCAGTCCATAGTTTCACAGTTGGAAGGACAGGAAGGCTGGAGCTTGGCAAAATGCTTCCTGCTGGATTTGGCCAGACTAGCAAGGACAGAGACCTTTTCTAGGCCAGACCATGAACATGGACCAAATGGTGTGTCTCCAGCCTGCAAAGCACAGCATGCTCTGAGGATGGAAGCAGAGAATGGATTTCAGCTGCATACTGCCATGGGCCAGTGTGGCTATGGCCAAATGAGATACTTCCTCAAGCATGGCAAGCATCTGGCCAGTTTAATTTTGAGTTCTCAGTCAAGGGCACAGGAGCACAGTTCATTCATAATTTCCATAGCCCCCCTCTCTCTTGTCAGTTTTTATAGGATGTAGCTCTGAGGCCTGTTCTATGAAAGATTTTTGGTCAGAACTACTAAATTCATCTCTTTTCAGAAAACGATTTTCATTTCCCTCAATGGCAATTCAAGTTTTATTTTTACTAGAAGTGAACATCTTGTGCTTCTCTGAAGCCATGGCTCATCCATGGAAGCACATAGTCTGCTTGTCTTTGGACAGACAGGAGGTCTGGAGCTTCCTCTCCCACTGGAGCCATTTACACTCAGCAAGGAGAAGAGGTGACCTGGAGGGAGGAGCCTTGACTCTTGCTGAGTTGTCTCAAGGTTTACTCCATTCTTTCTCTCTTCCCTTCTCTCCTCCTCAGCCCTTTTAACAAAGGAGTCCACCTACCTTCCAATAAATGCCATCTGGAAATAAGGACAGAGTTTAAGCAGAGCTATGGTCAGTTTTTAAAAAGAGCTACTATGGATATTTCCAGATTTCGAAGATCATTTCATTTTCCTGAATATCCACTTTGCAGCTTGATGAGGGTCCATGCTTTCAGGATAAAGTCAAGACAGGAATCTCAACACTGTGCTAATTGCAGGATGGAAAGCTTCCCAGAGGAGATGGAGGTTGTTTAGATGATAAACCTGTGTTTTGCTGCGATGACAGCAATATGCCTCCAAATGGCATGCGATGGTGAAAAGCTGCCTATTGTGGACCCTACTTAATCATTGTTTTCTCCCCACTTAATTAAAACTGATAGGAAAGATGATCTTTTCTGCAGCCTTGCTTGCATGGAGTCTGACTGTAAGATGTCAGCCCCTTGAGTCAGGGAATCATGAGTGCTCTTTCTCTGAGCCAGCTGCACTGGCCAGAGGAGCCCTGGGTTCCCTGTCTCAATCAATGGGAGGTTGTTGCCTCTAAAATATCATTTGGAGGCTGGCTCCCTGTTCTTTGGAGATTTCTGTCTAGGTTAGATATCTCTGGCAGAACTGGGTGATAACAACATCGGCACAACTGTGAAACACAAGGGCACAATCTGCCAAGCCTGTGAGTCTTTCCTTGGGAAAGTCATAGACTAAATCAGAAACATGCCTACACTTGCTCCCTGACCTGAGAATGACAAATTGGGCCTTAGTGATATTTGTGTGTGTGTGTGTGTGTGTGTGTGTGTGTGTGTTTTGACAAATTTTACCCTATGCCTCCACATCTGCATCCAACAGAGCTACCCACAGTTATCTTATTACCCTTTGAGAAAAGATATCTGTACAGGCCCATCTGTCATGTTTGTGACCACCCACTGTATACTTCCTCAGCATCTTTTTCCTCTGAGTTCAAGAGAAATGCAGTCCCACAGGGAGAAGCAGAGTCACCCTGTCAAAACTGTTCCAGCCCAGAGAGTGATGGAGTCAGCTGTCTAGGAAAACCAGGGCTGTCAGTGTGAGGAGGCACTTGGCTGGGGTTGGCAGCCTTGACTCCTGACTTCTATGTCTAGTGTCCCATTGGAAGCCCCTGGCAGGTCACCACTGCCATCATGGAAGTTGCCTTAGGGAATACTATTCTAAATCTCAATGAGAGCTCTTCACTGATTTCCCTGAGGGCTGCAGCTGGCAACAGGCAGGGATATTTGCCCCCAGCCTGTGTTCTCCTGGATAGCTCTAGGGAAATGAACACAGTCAACTGACAGCTCAAACCATGAGCTGTCCCACCAGAGACAGAAGCCATCTCTGCTTACCACCTGGGCAGGAAGATGCCATCTGTCTTTGGTCCCAAGTCCTCTTTCCAAGGTGATCACCTGCTCTCATGGACTATGTCTATTTGACACTAAACCCTCATTATTAAAACCCATGACAATTTTCCCAGCTAAATCATGTCCCCCAAACCTCCTTCCATGAGTACTTAGCTAGCAGGTCAAAGACCCTTATTAAATAGTTGCTCATTTTCATGAGCTACAACACATTTAATCACATATCATTCTTTCATATCCTCAGTGTTTTCATTATTGTTTCTCTGCTTGTCTGCCTATGCCCAACCCTTACCATGAGGCAAGAACATAGTGGCTTAGTTGGAAAGGCTTCTGGTTATTTTTTCCCACTTATTATTATTTATTTGAATGTTTGTGTGTATATGTATGGGCAAGCCGGGGTCTCCTGCTACTGTAAACTAACTCCATACACATGTATCTGGCTGGCTTCATGTGTGTGCTGTGTAACAAACCAGGGCTAGCAAGTGTCTTTAACCACTGAGCAATCTCCCCAGCCCCATTTCTATTTTAGCCTAAAATATGGTGTTGCCTAAAAGAGTATGACAACACTCTCTGAGGGACTCATTACCAGCAGGGACAGTTTTACGATGGTCCTGTTTGCAACCAGCAGACTTGAATGAAAATAAATTCGGGGCAAAGAACTGTAAGGACTGATCTGGGGGTTAGAATTTAGATAATGCCCAGCTCAAAAATCCCAATGCACCTAAAAAATTAAGGAGTACCCAGATTCTTGTCTATAAAGTTAAAGAATTAAAATCATAGACAAGATAGTAAGGTATAGTGGGAGACTTTATTATTTAAGGGAACATGGGGAGTTAGAGTTCTCCAGCCACCAGTGTGGGGAGAAAATGTGAAGAGTTTAACAGAATTTATGCCGGTCAGTTAAACAAGCAGCAGAAGAAAAGATAACCGGCTCCTTTCCTCACTGAGCTGTTGACCAAAGTGAAACATGAGGTCCCAAAAATAAGACAGGATTCTGTCAAAGCTCTTGAATGCCCACCCCAGGCCTGAGGTAGGATCTTGTTGCTGAAGAAACCGCAGAGAGCCATCTATCAGCATCGAGAGAACCTCTGAGGTCTAGAACAGTAACCAGCCCCCAAGATGGTAGTTAGCACAGAGCTGGAAGACACTGCATAAGCTGCTAGGGGAAGCTGGTCAATGACAGCTGGAGTAAACAGAGACCACTGACAAGAAACGCAGTCTGCTGCCATGAGTAGGCTGAACACACTGTCTACTGGGAGAGAACAGTGGACCAAGGAACAAGCACTTGTGCAATGGAGGAGCCAAAGCCTGGGGGAGGCAATCAACAGCTTTTAATTCAGCCAAATAATCCACTTGGTGATGGGGAGCCCTTAACTGGAACTGGGGACTTGGGGTGAAATGCACCGGAAACCAAAATCTTGGGACCCCAAAGAGGAATGCACTATACAAGTGATTTACAAAGAGGCTACTAACATTAGAATCTAGCTAATTCAGAAATGTGTATCTAAATTAATCTATACTGATCTCATTCTTCGATGAAGATTCTGTTTGTATTTTTCAGAATGCAGAGAGAGAGAGAGAGAGAGAGAGAGAGAGAGAGAGAGAGAGAGAGAGAGAGAGAGAGAGAGAGCTATGGCTCCTCTAACCCTACCAACAAGCCATTAGGCTGGGGTTGGGGAAGGCCTTACCTTTCTAAGGCCTAGAGATTCAGAAGTCCTTCTTTCCATGTGGAAAAGAAAGAGGCTGGCCTTTGTTTTAGGCAAGCTGTTTAAAAGTTCCCCCAGGTAAGTCAGAGAGACAACTGATTGGTCTATACCTGACCAATCAGTTTTAGCACCTAGGTTTTATCTCTAGCTAGACACCATCCACTAGCTAGACACCTCCCACTCAAGGGAAGCGTGTCTATAGAGGTGCCTGAACCATCACAGAATTCCCTACAATCAAACTTTAATAACCGATATTGTAGATAAAATCATACCCAATTAAAGAACTTTCTTGAAGGACAACTGTGTGTCTGGTTTGTACCAGGCACTGAAGATAAAGATGAAAAGACTTGGCCCCTGCCCTCAAGGGGCTGAACTTCAAAGGGAAAGCCTTCATTTTGTCATAAGGATTTCTATGCCTTGTGTGGTAGTTTAAATGGGTGTCCCCCAATAGATTCAAGAGTTTTTCTCCAGTTGTGTAGCTGGAGGGTGTGTCACCTTAGGTCCTCTAGGGTCTGGCCCTAAGGTATGTCTGGGGCGGACATGAAATTCCAGCTATACAAATGCAGAAAGAAATCTGAGCTCAAGCCTGGAGTTCCTGCTTTTTGAGAGTGTTGAATGTGCTTACTTGCTTGAGGTGCTGGTGATGGTTCCTCTCTCTGCTTGGATCTGTGAAAGGGGGCCAGCCTCTTTCACCATTATGTAACTTCCCCTGGAACTGTTACTTCAATAAATACTTCCTCCCCAAACTGTGCCTGGTTTTTTGACAGTTTCAGATAAGCTCCATGGACCCCCTACCCTTGAATGGGAGGTGTCTCTAGCCAGAGCTCAAACCTAGATGCTAAAACTGAATGGTCAGGTATAGACCAATCAGCTGTCTCTCTGGCTTACCTGGAGGAGGTTTTAAAAAGGTCACTGAGGACTGGAGAGATGGCTGAGTGGTTAAGGCTCTTGCTTGACAAAAGGTCACTGAAACATAGTTCAGCCTCTTCTTCCCTCCTAGGAGGAGGGCTTCTGATTTTTAAGGCCTTAGGAAAGTATCTGTCTGCCTCTGTAATCATACAACTTATTTTTGTCTATGATGAGTTTTATATAAGTGGAATGATACTATTGGCCTTCTTAATGTCTTAAATGCATTACATATATTCTCTTTAGCAGTGGCTCTCATTTTAACTTTCTTTATGTGTCTGGATAAACATAGCCATACTTTAAATTTAATGTAATCATAGTTATTTATCTTTTTTAATTATAGTTAGTATTTAATTTTTTTCATCTTTATTGTCAATAATTAGATACATTGCATGAGAAAGTCTTATGGTGGTATCCCCATTTCCCTCCTCCCTGTTCCCATTCCTCTGGGGGTCTTTCTAAGCAGGCTTGCTGAACCAGTCCATAGGATAGGGGGTTATGGGCTATACAGGAGTTCGCCAGATTTTTTTCTCACTCTCCCCCAACATGGCTCTTACAATTGTTCTGCTCCATCTTCCGTTCAGATCCCTGAGTCATGGTGGGTGAGTTGTAGGTCTGCTTTAATGTTGAGTTCTTAAGAATCTCTGGATTTCTGCTTTGGATTGTATTGGTTATCCTCAGTATCTTTCTCCATTATCCTTTCATAGGTTATCTGACTTGCTATGGAGGCAGATCTCCTGTTCATCTCACCAATTCCTCAAAGGTTTTGTTTGGACTCTATATCAAAAGTTAGGGGTGGTTCATCTCCTATCTGGGTGACAGGTAACATCTCTGGTCCTGTTGGTGTGATTGGGTTGTCCATGGTTCTTGCTGGCTTTTGAAACCTGAAACATGAACAAAATCTCCAATGGAGTGAGATTAGTATAGATTAAATGAGACAAACTGTTAATCTGTGGAGATTCTAATGGGTATAGCCTTTCTGGTTAGATCTCTAGTTAGTGGGGGTTTTCTCTTGGACCCCAGGTGCTTGGTTTTCCTATGGGATTGCCATGTATCCAGGTTCCAGTTACCTGCCTCTGAGGGGATCTCTTAACCAATTAACAAGCTATTGATTACCCACCCAGTTTTAGTGCAACTATTGCACAGGTGAGCACTGCTTGGTACCACTGGTCTCTACCTGTCTTCATCATTCTCGTAGCATCATTCAGTGTTGTATATCTCTAGCTTCCTTACATTTTAAAAAGAAACCAAAGAACTTTTCATTTTGAGACTAAGTTTCCCTTAAACTCACTCACTCAGTGCAGGTTTTGAACTTGCTATCATCCTGCTCAGTCTCCTGAGCAGCGGAAATTCCAGGTCTGTTCCCTGAGGACTGATTTTATGTAGATATTTAAATGTACATAGAATTGGTATGAGGTTGGATCACCAAGTATTTTTTTGATCAGTCAGCAAAATTTTATTTTTGTGTCATCATAGAGATGTTCACTCATCTATTCAGTTCTTCTCCATCTCACCTTCCTCCAGCTCTCCCTCTTCTGCTGAAGGTTTCTGGTGCCCATGGGTCTCTGGATCATTTTCTCTCCCTCTTCCTGTCTCCCACAATGGAGGCAAAGCTGTTCCTGCTTTCTGGTCCCAGCCAGCTAGGCGGCCAAATGTGCTCATGCCCAAGTCCCACTCAAAGGCCAGTGTTGAGGGTAATCATGTTGCTGAGGAACAACCACCATGTTTCTCCTCTAGGGGTTTCCTCTCTCCTGTTTGTCCATCAGCCTTTACCAGATACCTTTGAAGTTTTTATTTCACTTATTTTTTTATCACATTCATATCTTCAGGATCAGTTCTCAAAAGGAAATGCCTACTAGGTCATGTTTTTCCTTCTAAGTATCCAATTTTTCAAGCAAAATTGATTGAAAACATTGTTCTCATATATTTCCAATATACTTATGGGTAAGGGTATATTCTAGAACCCTGAGCCATATATTTGTGTCTAATTCTATATTTTTGTTGTATTTCAGTAATACCTATAAATATATTTGATAGTATTTTTTTCTTTTTAGTAAATCCTGACACAGGAAAGGCAAGGTTTCCAATCTTGTTTTGTAAGAATTTCTTGGTTTCTCTTCTTTTATACTGATGGATATATTTTAGATCAATTTATGCAGCTCTGCAAAACAAGCAGACAAGCCATTTTGAATTCTTGTGGAGATTTCATTGAATTGGCATAATATTTTGAGAGAAGTGACATCTTTATAATAAATAATACTTTTGATTATGATGGGCCTTTTGATAATGTTTCATAATATCCTCTGGAGAAGTCTTGCATTTTTTTCTTATTTATTTTATATTTTTGAGACTTGCATTTAGACTTTTTGGATTTTCAAGTGTTTGTATCTGGTATATAGAGAAGCAAATTATTGCATTTTTTATTGTTTCTGTTTCTACAATCTTGCTGAAGGCGTTAACTGATATGAATGATCGATCTATAGATGGTTTTACTTTATACATTGACAGTCATAAAATCTACAAGCAATAGCTGTTTGTTTCTTTCTCTTCCCAAGTTCTTACACCTTCCTCTTTCTTTTCTTAAATCACATCTAGTAAGTCCTACAGTGCAAAGCAGAGCCAAAATGGTGGAGTCTCATCATTCATTTACTCCTAGTAACAGAAGAAAAAGCTTTTATAGTGTTACAATTAAATATGCTATTTAACGTAAGCTTAATATTCATTAATGTATAGCATATAACATGTAATACATGTTCAGATAAGCATGAAGACATGCATATATTCATTATATAAAGGTAAGAAAGTTTTCATCTTTTTATAGTTTTATGGAACTTTAAAAATCATGAATATATATTGGATTTTAAAAACACCTTTGTGCATCTTTTACATTAGCATTCCATTTATTTCTTTAAATATGTTAATATAGTGAATTATATTGCTCTATTTTATAAAATTAAATGAACCTTGCATTTCCGAAATAAGCTTTAATTTCCAATACTCTGTTAGGTCAGTTTGACAATTTCTTTTTCTGCAGGAGGGGAGTACCTCAGCCAAGTTCATGAGTGAGCTGGTCATTCCTGTAATTTTCTTTTTGTTCTACTGTCCTTGTGAGATTTGGTCATCAAGATTATGTACACTCTAAATAAATTTAGAGTTATTCTTGATTTTTACATTTAAAAAAATTTCCATTTTTCAAAAAAATCAATTTCTTGGTAATGTATTACAACATTCAATTTTCACCATTTGAGCCCAGTAGATTAAAATTACTGATTCAGTTTTTATATTGTTTTGATTATTTTCAATGGTGCTTTATTATATTTGCACAATAGGTAGTTATATATTATTAAATTGTATTCAAATTGTTATTAAAACTTTCAAACCTTCTGACAGGTTTCAAGGCCAGTTCAATGAATACTCTCCTACCCTTCCTATAAATATACCACTTTCAACACTGGTCACATTTGTGCTCTGCTGCTTGCCTTTATCCTCTCTCTGTCTCTCTCACCAAAAAGACAGGACTACATCTATATACACATTTTCCTGACATAAAGAGTTAATTGTATTTATAATGATGCTTCACCCTTAAATATTTCACTATTGTTTTCTTACTACCATTCATAGCTAATTGGACTTCAATATAGCACTATTATCTAATATGGGGGTCTAGATTCATATTTCCCTCACCTTTACTAGTATCATAGATTTGAAATGTGTTTGTCATGGGCATATCCAAGGAAATATCACATGGTGCACTTTCCATTGCTTCTTAGTTTCCCTTATACTAGAAGAATTTCCAGACCTGCTAACACATTTTTATTAACATTTGGAAATTATTTTCAGTGCTTTAGGATTTATTTCACCAGCGTTTTAAATTTTATCAGCACAAATTAACCTTTAGCTATGTCCCTAGCTTCTTTATTAGGAACATAGTGACAAGCAATGTGGGGATTAAAATGAAGAGCACCATTATACTTCATCTTCCCCCAGCCTTCTCCTCTTATCTCCTTGCAATCGCTCTAGCCGTTTGTTTTTGGGACACATTTTCATTCCTAATAGTGCTTATGTGTGTTTTCTCTTTTTCATTGTTAGCCATTTCAGAGTTTTGTCTATTTCAATAATATTTTCAATGCACCAACTTTGGCATTATTGATTGTCTCCTTTTTATTTCACTAATTTTGCATGTCATCTTTATTATTCATTTTATTTTATTTATTAGTTCTTTTAGTAACCTTTTATTGAATTCTTGACTTATTAAATGTCAGTATATTTCATTTTCTAATGAAATCATTAAGGCTATACTTCTCTTTAAGCACTAGCTTAGCTGTATCTAAAATGTTTGATGTTTAGTATTTCTGTTCAGTTTTGTCATTCTAGTAAATTTTTTATGATTTGTGAATGTATTAATTCTGTGTTTTTAAATTTAACACACAAAATAATATATTTTATTATGGCAGTTTCTACATGTGTATCATTGCCCTTGGCTTATGTAGGTCATATTCACACTCTCCTTCCTCTGGTACCCTCCCCCCCCAAAGATTCTTCCTTCTACCTTCATTTTTTTTAATTAAAAACTAGATTCTGAATATGAGATAATATATGTAATATTTGTCTTTCTGAGTCTGGCTTATTTTAGTTAACATGATCATCTTCAGTTCCATTCATTTTCCAACAATTGACATGTTTCTTCTTTATGGCCAAACAAATCTCTATTGTATATGTATATGCCACATTTTCTTTATCCATTCAGCAGTTAGTGAACACCTAGACTGACCAATATCTTCACTATTGTGAATAGTGCTGCAATAAACATGGATATTCAGATACTTCTTGGAGAAGTATTGCTGGATCATATTGTAATTGTAATTTAGTGGGGTTTGGGTTTTTTTTTGGGTAAGGAATTTCCATATTATTTTCTTCCATAGTGGCTGCACTAGTTCACATTTCCATCAAGTGTGTGTCCTCACTAGCGTTTCTTTGTTGTCTGAATGACAGACAGATAGATAGATTAGATAGATAGATAGATAGATAGATAGATAGATAGATAGATGATAGATAGATAGATAGATAGATAGATAGATAGATAGATAGATAAGTTAGATGGTCTGACTGGAAAGATAGACTCTCAATAAAGTTTCAATTTCCATTTCTCTGATGGGTAAAGATGGCTAACATTTCTTTAGTCTCATTTATTGTTTATTTGAAATGAGAGAGAGAGAGAGAGAGAGAGAGAGAGAGAGAGAGAGAGAGAGAGAGAGAGAGAGAGAGAGAGAGAGAGAGTTGCCAGGGGCCTTTCACTACCAAACTCCAGAAGCCACTCTGTGCATCAGGCTTTACGTGGGTATTGGGGAATTGAACCCAGGCTGTCAGACCTTGCAAGAAAGGCCTTTAACAGCTGAGTCATCTCTCCAGGTCTGACATTTTTTTTTATATATTCATTGGACCATTTGTATTTCTTCTTTTGAAAACTATTTGTCCAATTTATTTACTCATTTATTGATTGGGTCACCTTTTGATGTTTAAGTTTTTGAGTTCTTTATATATTTTTAGATGTAATTTTTTTTGCCAGATATATAATTGGCAAAAATTTTCACTCATTCTGTATGTAGGCTGGGCTGCTGAGAAGCTTTCTAATCTAATACAATTCTATTTGTCTATTCTTGCTAAAGTTTCTTAGGCTCTTTGAGTCTTTTTTTTCAGAAATTCCTTGACTATTTTTCTATGTTAAAGTGGTTTCTCTGTGCTTTCCTCTAGCACTTTCAAAATTTAAGATCTTAAATTAAGGTCTTTGGTGTATGTTGAATTTATTTTTGTAGAAGGTGAGAGGTAAGGGATCTAGTTTCATTCTTTTATATACAGATATCCAGTTTACCCAACATCATTTATTGAAGAAGCCATCTTTTCTCCAATATATTTTTTGGTACCTTTGTTGAAAATTAGGTAGCTAGTTATAACAGATGTTTTCTGAATCTTTTATATTCTATTGGTCTTTGTACCTGTTTTGTGCAGTACTATGCTATTTTTATTGCTATGGCTCTGTGACATTTGAATTCAGGTATTGTAATATTTCTAGATCTTTCTATTTAGGGCTGCTTTGGCTATTTGGAGTCTTGTTTTTCGAAATGAATTTTAGAATTGTTTTTCTGTTTCTCTGAAGTGTATCTTCGGAATTTTGATAGGGATTACGTTGAATCTGTGAACTTCTTTGGTAATGGAGCCATTTCCATGGTGTTATTTCTGTTGATCCAAAGGCATGGAAGATATTTCCATCTTCTGGTGTCTTCTTTAATTTCTTTCTTTAGTGTTATAAAGTTTTTAAGATAGAGATCTTTCACCTCCTCAGGTTCATTCCCAGGCATTTTTTCAGTCTGTTTGTGAGATTGTTTATTTGATTTCTTTTTTAGCATGTTTACTACTTGTATATAGAAAAGCTACTAATTTTCATATATAGATTTTGTATCCTGGTACATTGATGAAAGTATTTATCAAGTATAGTATGTTTTAGCTGAAGTCTTCAGAGTCTTTTAAATATAAGATCATATTGTTGATAGTGATGACTTGACATCTTCCTTACTGATGTGAATCCTTTTTATTTCTCTCTCGTTTAATTGCTGTGATTAAGAAGTATATCACCATATTGGTTAAGGGTAGAGCAAGTAGGTACCATTTTCTCATTTCTAATTTTAGAAGAAATATTTTCAGTTAATATCATTTAGTATAATGTTTGCTAAGTTTTTTTTTTCATATATTGCCTTTATTATGTTGAGATACATTGATTTTTATTCTTGGTTTCTTTGTTTAAAAATTGTATTTGCCTGCTGCTCATGCCTCCCTGCCATCCACCCCTCCCAGGCAAGTAGTCTGGTTCCTCCAGAGTCCTGCCCCCAGCCCTGTGCCCCCATCCTGCCACTTCTCAGAAATATTCTACTCCAGCCACAGTGCCATGTTTTGGCTACACACCTGATCACCTGAGATGCAATGTCAAAGAAGAATGGGATCATCACTCAATCCAGAAAGAATTTATAAAAGAAATTGCAATGATAAGCATCTACAGAGTGGTGTGACCAGTGCCAGTACACCCCAGCCTGCCAAGAGCCCAGATCTGCTGGCACCCCATAACATCTACAACTCATGAACCTATGGTAACAACACTAACCCAACACAACCAGAACCCACAACAAAATACTCACTGAAAACACAATAAGAACATTTATTATCTTCAGTACATCAAGCTGAGAGTCCCCCACCAAGGCCCCCTAGTCCCACAATGGAAGTTGCCACTTAAAATATAGGGGAGAAAACAGAATTTCAATCCCAAAATGAGAATAAACTAACCTCGGGTCATACTGACAATGATACCCTGACCAACATACTTGCTGAGATGGACTCAATCAAAAACACATAAATGAACTCAAAAGCACAAGACTCAGTATCAGACTTAATTAATTGAGGAAAAACCAAAGCAACGTAAAAAGAGAAATAAGTGACTTGAAGGTTAACCAACAAATGGAAGAACTCAATAACCAGCTGATTAAATTCAATGAGGACATAACCAAATGCAAGAATGAATTCCAAGAAACATAAACAAAAACAAAACTATACTTGAAACTGAAACTCACCAGAAAGATGGAGACTGAAAAAATATATAACAGAAAACAAAAACCAAACAGAGCTATTAAAAGTTTCTTTACAATTCCTCAATCCCAGAGTTAATAACCTAAAGGACAGAAGCAGAGACCTTGAAGACAAAACAGAAGAAATTAATAAGGAATACAAAAACCTCAATAAATTTAAAAAAATCATGTGAACAAAATATGTGGGATATGTGGGACTCCTTAAAGATAGCAAACATCACGATCATGGGGATACCAGAAGAAGAAGAAACCCAGGCCAAAGGCATAGAGAACATATTCAACAAAATGATCAAGTAACTTTTCCCAATCTTAAAAGAGTAAGGTCAGTCCAGATTTAAGAGACACATAGAACTCCAAACACACAGGACTGAAGAAGGAACTCTAGAAGACATATCTTAGCTGAAATGTTAAACATAGAAAGCAAAGACAGAGTGCTAAAAGCAGCAAGAGAGAAGCAACACATTAAATACAAAAGCAACCCCATCAGATTTACCTCAGACTTCTCCTTGGAAACCATGAAGGCCAGAAAGGGCCTGGAACAATGCTCTTCAAGGCCTAAAGAACTAGGGCTTCTGACCCTCCACCATTGCAGGGTTTAAAGCAAACTTAACAGTTATAACTCTGACTATAAATGGATTTAACTTCCCCATATAAAGACACAGGCTAACAGGGTGAATCAGAAAAATGGACCCTTCCATCTGTTGCCTTCAAAAATGCACCTCACCTCTAAAGACAGAAATCTCCTCAGGGTGAAAGTATGGAAAATGATCTTCTAAGCAACTAGAAATAAAAACAAGAGGGTGTGGCTACATTAATTTCTGAAAAATAGGCTTTAAACCCAAATTAATTAAAAAGGACAATGAAGAACACTCTTACTCATCAAGAGACTGATCCAACAAGAGGATTTTACTATCACAAATATGTATGTACCAAATACAGGTGTAACACATTTCATAAAGTAAAACTTACTCAAAAATGAAACAGAAATAAACTTCAATTCCATCATAGTAGGAGACTTTAATACATCACTATCGTCTCTAGACAGATCATCCAAACAGAAAATCCACAGGGAAATAATGGAGGTTAACACCACAGATCAACTAGACCTAACAGATGCTTACAAAACATTCCATCCCAAGACTACAAAGTATACATTCCATCCAAAGGACACAGGATATACAGTCTTCTCAGCAGCCCATGGAATATTCTCCAAAATAGCCCATGGAATCTTCTCCACATATTAGGACATAAAACATGCCTCAATAAATTCAAGAAGATTGACATAGCCCCCTGTGTCATATTGGATCACAACATGTTAAAACTAGAAATTAACAACGGGACGAACAGAAAATACACCAAGTATTGGCAATTGAACAATACACTGTTACACAATGGATGGGTCATTCAAGAAATCAAAAAGGAAATTGAAAATTTTCTAGAAGTAAATGATAACAAAAGCACAACATACCAAAACTTATGGGACACAATGAAGGCAGCCCTAGGGGGAAAATTCATAATGCTAAATGCCTTCATAAAAAAGACAGAGAGATCTCAAATCAATAACCTAACCACCCACCTAGAGGCATTGGAAAAACTAGAACAATCCAACCTTAGGAGCTCAAGATGAAAAGAAATAATTAGATCAGAGCTGAGATTAATGAAATGGAAACTAAGAAAACAAAAAATAGTTGAAACAAAGAGCTGTTTCTTTGAAAAAAATAAGCAAGTTCAACAAAAACTTGGCACATCTAAATGAAAAAAAAGAGGACCAAATTTAAAATAAAATCAAAAATGAAAAGGGAAAGGTCTCTATAGAACCCAATGAAATTGGAAGAATGATCAAAACATAATTCCAAAACCTCTACAGAAAATTGGAGAACCTGGAAGAACAGGGATTGCTTCCAAACCCTAATACCAAAACCAGGCAAAGATATAAGAAAGAAAACTATAGACCAATATCCCTGATGAACTTAGATGCAAAAATTCTGAATACAACAACACATCAAAAGTATTATTCTGTTTCAACAGGTAGGCTTCATCCCAGGGATGCAGGCATGGTTCAACAAATAGAAATTGATTAATGTAATCCACTACATTAATAAACTTAACCAAAAGAACCACATGGTCATCTTAATGATGAACAAAAGGCCTTTGACAAAATTCATCATCACTTCATGATCAAAACACTGGAGACACTGGGCATAAAAAGTTTATACTTCAAGATTAAAAAAGACCATATAAAAATCTACTAATGCCCAAATAATACTCAATGGGGAAAGACTCAAGGCATTCCCACTAGAATCAGGAACAAGACAGGGATGTCCACTCTAACTACTACTCATTAACATTGTGCTTGAAGTTCTAGCCCAAGCAATAAGACAGGAGAAAAACATAAAAGGGATATAAATTGGAAAGGAAGAAGTGAAACTCTTCCTTTTTGCATATAATATGATTCTGTACATAGAAGACCCAAAGGATAATACCAGTAAGCTCCTAAAAGTGATAAACTCCTTCAGCAAAGTGGCAGGATACAAAATTAACACACAAAAAAATCCCTAGTCTTCTTGTATGAACATGACATCTATACAGAAAAGGAAATCAATGAGACTGTCCCATTTTCAATAGCCTCAAAAAACTAACCAATGAGGTGAATGATTTGTACAGTGAAAATATAAAAATGCTCAAGAAGGAAATTGAGGAGGACATGAAAAGATGGAAAGTTCTTTCATGCTCCTGGATAGGTAGACTTAATATTGTGAAGATGGAAATTCTTCCAAAAGCAATATACAGATTCAATGCAATGCCAATAAAAATACCAGCTTCATTCTTTCCAGACATAGAAGAAATAATTTCAAAGTTTATTTGGAAAACAAAAGGCCTAGAATAGCCAAAATTATCCTCAGTAAAAAAGCTCCTCAGAAGGTATCACCATCCCTGATCTAAAGATATACTACAAAGCCATAGCAACAAAGACAGCATGGTATTGGCATCAAAATAGACAAATATACCAATGTAAAAGAATTGAAGACCTTGGTCTTAGTAAGAGGAACTATAGTTACTTGATCTTTGACAAAGTTGCCAACAACCTTTACTTGCAAAAAGAGAGCATCTTCAACAAATGGTGCTGGGCAAATTGGATAAATACATGTAAGAAAAAGTGGAACTAGATCCACTTCTCTCACCATGCACAAAAAAAATCTCTAAATGGATTAAAGATCTTAACACAAGACCTGAAACTCTAAAAACCCTGTTTGAAAAAGTAGGAGGAGTAGGGAAAAACTTCCTGAGCACACCTCCAATAGCCCAGGAAGTTTAACAATCACTTAACCAATGGTATTTCATCAAGCTCAAAAGCTTCAATACAGGCAAACATACCATACTAAGAGCCAATAGACCACCATCAGACTGGGAAGTAATCTTTGCCAGCCATAACACAGACAGAGGTCTAATATCTCAAACTTACAAAGTACTCAAAAAATTAAATAATAAAAAATCAAACAGCCCTCTCACAAAATTGGGCACTGAACTCAACAGAGAATTCACAGAAGAGGAAACACAAATAGCCAATTCTCATTTAAGAAAATGTTCATTGTTCTTAATCATTAGGCAAATGCAAATCAAAACTACAATGAGATTGTACCTTACTTTTTAATGATTAGTATGGCACTAATCATTAAAAAATCCAACCACAATAGATGCTGGTGAGGATGCTGGGTAAAAGGAGCCCTCATTCACTGCTGGTGGCATTTTAAGCTTGTACAATCACTATGGAAAGCCATGTGGAGGCTCCTGAATAAGATGGATACAGAGCTTCCAATGGACCCAGCTATCCCTCTACTGGACATATACCATTAAGATTCCTCACCTCAGCACAGAGATATTTGCTGAACCATGTGTATAGAAGCTCAATTCATAATAGCTAAGAATTGGAACCAACCCAAATGCCCATTACTGGATGAATGGATATCAAAGTTGTGGTACATATACACTATGAAATTCTACTCAGCTGAAAGGAAAAAATGACATAATGAAATTTAAATAAGAGTGGATGGACTTGGAACAGATAATTCTTAGCATCCTCACACAAGAATAGAGAGTCAAGCACCACATATTCTCCCTCATATGCAGTTCCTAACCAGGTAAAGCTTGAACAGAAAGAAAATCTGTCAGTAAGCTCTTGAGGAAGGTGTGGACATCATCTGGTCAAAGAGTCCCTTAATAGAGTTGGAGGAAGCCTAACCCCCAAGACAAATTGATCAGGCCTGTTCCAGTCAGTGTGGTTACTTCCTGTGGGTCTGTGGACTACTTTGGGGGTCGTTTTGCACTGACACCCCTGTTTATCCACAGAGCTAGGATGACAGAATGTTGGGTGACTGTGAGTGTGTGAGAGACAAGGGGAAACACCCACTAACCAGTGATCTACAGAGAGGCTACAACCATTAGAATCTTGCCAAATTAACAATGTTTGTCTCATTTAATCTATACTGATCTCACTCTGTTGGAGATTCTGTTTGTATGTTTCAGAAGGCAGCGGGAACCATTGGCAACCCAATCCCGCCAACAGTACCTGAGATGTTGCCTGACATCCAGGAATGAGATGAACCACCCATAACATATGATGAAAACTTTGAGGAAGTGGCGAGATGAGCAAGAGACCTACCTCCATAGCAAGTCAGATAACCTGTGAAAGGATAATGGAGACAGACACTGAGGACATCTGACACAACCCAAGGCAGAAATCCAGAGACTCTTAAGACCTCAACAGTAAAGCAGAACGAAAACTCACCCACCATGACTCAGAGATCTGAACGGAAGAAGAGGATGGAAAGATTATAAGAGACATGGTGGGGGAGACTATCCAGAGTCATGGCCCCCCTCAGTAACAACAACAACAACACATACACACAGAAAAAAAAACTGGCTAACTCTTGTACAATTCAAAACTCCCCATGGATTGGTCCAGCAAGAACACTGAGGAGGGTCCCCAATGGGTTGGGGACTGGGAGGAGCAAAAAGGGTGTACCATCACAAGATCTTACTGACAGATTTTCTTACTGTTCATTGGATGAGTTTGAAAATAAAACATATTTTCTAGTTATTGAATGATAAAGCATACTTTTAATTTATCTTATTTTTTTTTTTATTTTGAAGTAGAGTCTCAGTTTAGCCCAGGGTGACTTGGCACTCACTCTGTTGTTCTAGGATGGCCTTGAACTCAGAGCAATCCTCTTACTTCTCTGCCTTCTGAGTGCTGGGATTAAAGTTGTGTGGCACAGTGCCCAGCTCTATCTTTTTTCTGCTCAAATCTTCTGTGTTAGTTATTGGATAAATATCAGTTTCTCAAAGAAGCTTATTAAAATAATGTATGAATGATAAATATTAATACATGTTTAGTTCAATCAAATTCTTACTTTATGTATGTTGAAGCCTTGTTATTAAGTACTCAGAAGTTTAGAATCATTATATCATTCTTGTGAATTGAAAAGTTGACATTTATGCTGCAATTATTTTACCTCTTTTGTGATATGTTAATATAGCTGCTCTAATTTTCTTTTGATAGGCTTTGTTTTCTATCTGTATATGCATTGTTTGAATTTCATCTTACTGAGTCCTTATGTTTTAAAACTATGTTTTAAATATATCCCTTAAAATCTACATGCAGCAAGAGTATTTTCTAATTAGTGTTTATCTTACAGCTAAAGAATTTTTCAACTACATCAAAAACTCTGTTCCTCTCTACCTTCTAATTATGCATTTTTTGTTTCTCCCATTATTTCTCTCTCCATTCTCCTCTATACTTCCTTATTGAGTTGAATGGGGTATTTTTGTCTTCTGTGAATGTTACTTTAAAAAGCATTATGCTTGTTTAGCAGTTATGTCTTCTGTGTTCTCTTGTTCAGTGATTGCACTGATATTTTAGCATACATACCTAACAAGTTATAGCATTCTAGTGACTCATAGCTAATTTTCAGTCCAGATAGCTGTCCTTGACACGTGCTGACTGAACCTGCATAAGAGATGCAGTACACAGCTACTTAGGAGGTCACTGCCACTCTCTAGATCCAGCAGCAGGCAGCAGGCTTCCCTCACACCTCCTGAGTTCTCAGGCTTTCTAGCCCTCCGATTGTGACCTCTACTCATACCCCAGAGGGTGGATTCCAGCAGGTCCCATCTGCACTATACCTGAGTGACTTGTTGCCAGTCATTGGACAAGCTTGGACCTCTCTGATGATGTTTGCTTCTCAGATCTGGGAGGATAAAAACTCTTCCTTGGGCACTCAAACCCACCCAAAGGGTAATGATTGTTTCTCATGTATGTTATTCCCACATGACTTTTAATTCCCTCCACTTACCCGTTAATTAGTATTTATATTAAATTTTCTCTGTTGAAGTCACTGTGGAGTTTCCAGCTCTTGGTAAAACCTAGAATAATCCATTTTCTATAAATACATATTATTTTTCACTTAAAATGTATCATATTTCCCTCAAAATTGGTGCTCATCTTATTTTATATTGTAAATATTTGTTTATATTTATTAATTTTTATTTTTAAGCAAAGAGAGAGAGAGAGAGAGAGAGAGAGAGAGAGAGAGAGAGAGAATGGATGTACCAGGGCCTCCTGCCACTGCAAATGAACTCCAGTTACATCATACACTACTTTGTGCATCTGGCTTTATGTGGGTACTGAGGAATTAATCCAGACTGACAGGCTTTGCACGAAAGTGCCTTTAACAATTGAGCCATCTCTCCAGCTTTGTATTAAAACAGTTATCTATCTTTTTGATCCTCATTTGTAATAATTTCCTACTAATTTTGTCAACAATACTATAAATGCACTGGCTCAAGATAAAACTATTTTATTATGTTTTGTGTTATAATTAAGGAGTCCAATATGAGTTTCATTGGCCTCAACCCCAGGTGCTGGCAGAGCTACACTCCTTTCTGAAAACTCTAGAGGAGAATCTGTTTTTGTCCTTTCCAGCTTCTGAAACTTGACCACGTTTCTTTCTTTCTGTATCTGCAAAGTCAGCACTTGGGGACAAGTCCTTTTCATACTGCTATTTCCTCCCAACTCAGTTCTCCTTTGCTACATAAAGGGAGGACATTCGCAGTTACCAAGGACTCCCATAGAGATGACTTTGGGGCAGGGTTCTGCCTGCCTCATTGTTGCATCTGACAAGGCAGATTCCATCTGTGGTTATTTGCTTTGTTCTTTTACAAGGTTTTGTCACTGAGAATAATGTTGGTAATAAACTCTTTCATTTTCATTCTTGAGAGATAATTTTCCTGGGCTGAGAGTGGTCGCTTGAAAGTTATCTTTATTCATCACTCATTTTTTCTGTGGTCTCTCTGGCTGTTTTTAAGGTTTTCTCTCTTTTTCATTACGTTCTTAGGTTTCACTTTTAGGTAGTTTGGTGTAGATTTAAAAGCCTTTTTCCTGTTTTGTATTTATTAGAATTTCTGTACTGGAGACTATGATTCTCAATAATTCTGGAACATTCTCAGAAACTTTCTGCTTTTATATGGTCTGCTTCCCTTTTACTCTTTTCCTTCTGGAGTTACAGTTATATGGGATTCTTCTCGATCATGTTCTGTGACCTTTCATTGATATATTTTTTAATCTCATCATTTCTGGTCTGAATTTTGAAAAATTATTTGGGTCTACTTCTTAAATCATAGTTTCACTTCTCAACTATACATAACATGTTTAACTTGCCCATTTTTTCATTTTTAATCTCAAATAACTTTTTCAAGTTTTTTTGTGTGTATAGTCTGTGTGTTGTGCGGGTGCTGTGGATCCATGTGCACATGTGAACATGTACATATGCATGTGCCTTATGTGCATGTGTGTGGAGGCCAGAGGAGGAGGTTGGTATCTTTCTCTGTTACTCTTCTGCTTTATTTCCATGATATAGGGTCTCTCACTGAACCTGGAGCTCACTGTGTTTTGGCCAGACTGACTGAACAGCGAGCCCAGCACCCCTCTTGTTTCCATGTCCCCCACCCAGTGTTGGGGTAATAAGCATGTGTGTCAATGCATGGCTTTTTACATGGGTGCTGGGACTTGAACTCAGGTCCTCATGCTTGTGCATCAAGAACCCTTATCCACTGAGATATCTCCTAGTCCCTAATTAATACTTTCATTTCTAAAGTTATTTAAAAATTTCCATATGATTTCTGGTCATTCATTAATGTTCCCTTCTGTTCTGTTGATTTTTTTTCAAACTCTATTTCTTTGGATATAATTTTAATTTTTATATAATTTTTATCGTGACTATCCCACATAACCCTTCCCTTCCCCCTTCACTCCTACTCTACTCCTTCTCATCTCTCACCAGTAGCTACACCATGGGAAAGAATGATTCTTCTCCCCCAGCAATCATTAACTACCATTAGCTCATCAGGAAGGAGAGCAGCCTTCAAAACCCCTCAGTTACTTAGATTTTTACCCTCTGAATTCCAAGATCTGATGGCTTTGTGTATCTGTTTCTGTTGTCTCTGCTGGCGTATTCATATCTGTGTGGTTTTGAATGTCTTGCTTCTTTAACCAACATCACCTGTGGAAGTTCCTCAAGGCCTGTGTGAAGTGTCTTTCCTATTTATCGTGTGCATATTTGTTTCTGCCACCTGTACTCTCTATCACTTGGGATTCTAGTTTCCGTTTTCTGTTTCAGCTTTTTTAGAATTCATTAAGAAGCAATGATTTAAAAAAATCATAGACACATCAGCAGGCTGGCTATGGTTACGGACGCTCAAGAGAGATATTTATTCAAATGCCCAGCGGTAGAGTTTAAGCATACTACTTGGTCTTGCTGTCTTGTTTTCATGGGAGCACTTGTCCTCATTCACTGTCACAGGAAAGCTGGTGTTTTCAAGTGCAACTAGACTTTGAAACAGATGAAATACAAGTGACACTGTTTGGCTAAATCCCTTAGAATAAAGCCAGCAGTGGTACATATTCCCCAGGGTTCCTGGTTTCACTACATTTTGGACTTCATAGTATCTTTATTTTTACATGAGCTCAGCAATATTTCCTATTACTTTAATATCTAACCTATCATAATCTGTAAAAAGGAAATTTCCAACTCACATTGCAAGATAGAATACATTGTCTTTTTATGTTTACACATTAAAACTTTTCATCATATACATTTTTTGCTTTATACATTTAGAGAATAGAATTATTATGTCCCTACAACAAAGTAAACATTTTACCTTCATGTTTAACAATCTTCATTGTTTTAAATTTTTATTTATATTTTTCATTTTTGATGTTTTCATGCATGTATATGATGCACTTTCAAATTTTCCCTCCAATTACTCTCTTATCTTTTCTCTTCCCATTAATACCCTTCTTCCCCGTGAGTCCCCTTATTTAATTATGATTTAAAATTTTATTAGATAAAACTTTTATGTCTTAAATCCTGGTTTACCTGAAAATGATAAAGCAACCCTGGGGCTGGAGAGATTAATCAGTGGTTAAGGTAATTGCCGGCAAAGCCTAACAACCTTGTTTCAATTCCTCAGTACACATGTAAAACCGGGTGCCCAAAGTGGCACATACATTTGGAGTTCTTTTACAATGGCTAGAGACTTTGGTGTGTCCTCTCTCTCTCTCTCTCTCTCTCTCTCTCTCTCTCTCTCTCTCTCTCTACTTGCAAATAAATAAAAATGTTTTTAAAAGCAACCTTTAGGATATATATATATATATATGTGGCATATCACATATACATAAATACACATATATTAACATATTATAAATTTCAACTTTTCCATGTACTTAAGTTTTAAGTGTGTCACTTGTAAATAGTTATTTCAGCATAAGTGTGTTCATAATCTCTATAATTAACATATAAGCTTAATCATTTTTATTTACTAATAGTATATTTGAATTTATCATGTTATTTTATTCTCATAAATATGCCTTTCTTGTGGTTCATTTTTATTCCTTTCCTGTTACTTGTTGGATGGATCAATTTTTCTTCCATGCCTTTTTAGAAGCTATTTGTTATCTACTTCATCTTTAACTGCTCACTCCCCAAATTTTTAATCACTTATATGAGCAATGTCTAAAGTGATTTGTGTCTGTGGTTTCCTTTTGAACAAGATATGGAACCTGGGATATTTTAATCCTGAACTCCATTTTAGTTTTCAAGCTATATTTATTCAGTATTTTGTTGTTATGAATATATATGCCACTCAAATCTCTCATTTCTTAACTATTACTTTTGTAGCATTTTAGATCTTGTTTTGATCTACCAGCATATTTATTATTCATTGTGACTTCTTTCTTTTTAAAATTTCTCTCCATGAAGACCCATTGGTTGTTGGTTGTAAATTAACACTGGTTGGCTGAAAAAAAAATCTCAATTTTATAAGCATTCTTTTATAATCGCTTAGCTTAAATAATATCTTAGTTTCAGACATGCTTCCAACACTTCAGTTTCTCTGAAAGTGTTTAAAGAAACCCTAATATTTGTTGGGTACAAAGTTTCATATTCATGTACATGAATTTCATTATATAAACTCTCAAAATGCAAAATCATTATTTATGTCTTTTTTCTTTAAAATTTCACCCCTCTTTCTAGGTAACTGCAATTTTAAATCAACATTTTAATCCAATTTGAAGAAAATGTACTTACTTTGAATTTATAGATCTGACTTAAGCATATTCTTTCCTAAACTCTAAATCCAAAAAATAGTTGGATATCTTTTACAATAAAGTCAGCTTGCAATGTTCAGTTACTCATGGACTAAGGCAGGAATGGAGCCACATTTTGACATTTAGGCATGACATTGGGATTTTAAAGTTCTTAAATTCCTCCGCTGGCAAATATCCACCATTTATCATGCACTACCCATTCTATAGTGCTTTTTGACATTCCCAGATGTTATAGAACATCTTATGAAGGTGATTTAAGATATTCTGTCCCCTTTGGACACATGATTCACTACCCATAACTATGCCAACTTGGAAAAAATTTCTTAAATACTGAGAAATTGAAAGACATAAAACTCCAAAATTACTTAGATGACATGGTTTCCTTGGAGCACTCTTACAGGTCTGCTTGTCATCCTCAGACAGGAAGCCTGTGAAGAGCAGGCAGGGACAGTCTCTTTCTTTCACCTGGGGGAGAAAACAAATGTTTATCTCTTCACTTGTCTTTCAAAGGGAGCTTCATGGTGGAGTGAAAGGCAGGTCCTGACTCACACTCCAGTCAGCTCCAGGCATTTAAGCATCAGTGTTTGTACACTTCTGATCCTCACTATCTACAAGGAAACAGCGTAGAGAAGGAGCTCTTAGCCAGGACTCCAGAGAACTAGAATCTAGCCCAAACTGTGTGACCTAAAACCAGTGATGCAACCTCTCTGCTTTACAATCCTCACGCAGAAAACAAAAACACAGCCTGTACAACCTGTCCTTTGAGATTCTGCTCTCTTAACACTCCAAATTTCACCAGAAGAATCTTTAACAGAATGACCAAGCTATAAGAAAATATAAATTCTTGACTTTTGTAAGAGTCATGCACATTTTTAAGTGGCTTTGTGATAGAATATTGAGCAAAAACAACCAAAAATGAATAATGGGGAAAAAAAGAGAGAAACATTCATTCATTCATTCATCTCTGTACATTCCTTTGCAGGATACATACTCTCCCCTGTCATACAGTTCATTTTCTATTAGGATAATACTAGAAGCTCATCAGGCAAGTAATAAAGGCACGTAAACTCACCAGAAAATAACAACATGGAGTGGGTCTGTGATGGTTTGATCCAGGTGCCCCCCCACAAACGAATGTGTTCTGAATGCTTGATCCCCGGCTGATAGCAGTTTGGGTATTGGAGCTTTGTGGGAGGTGTGTTGTTGTGGGTGGGATTATGGGGGTTATAGCTAGTTTTCCCTTCTCAGTATTTGACACACTCTCCCGCTGCTGTTGTCCACCTGATATTGGCCCGGAAGTGATGTCTACCCTCTGCTCATGCCATTGTTTTTCCTGTCATCATGAAGCTTCTCCTCGAGTCTGTCAGCCAAAATAAACCCTTTCCTCCACAAGCTGCTTTTACTTGGATTCTTTCTGTGCAGCAATGAGAAAACTGCAACAATTTCAGAAGATTTGAAGAGAGGAATGGTATAGAATGACTGGATGGTCTTGGATCAGGTGACATTTAAGATCTGGATGCCATGTAATGTTGAGAGGAATTGCCATCTCATCTCCTTCGGTTCAAACCTAAGAAGAAGAGTTTCTATGGAAGCTGGTAGGAGCTGGGCCAGAAGGGTTTTGTGAGTTGGAGGAAAAAGCCATTCTTTATGTGAGGTGTGATGGGGATTCTTGTGAGTATTTGAAGATAAACATGTTCTGGGGAGGTAGGAGGTTTCAACTGGGAGTGAGAGGAAAGAGGATGTTGTAATGGGTGACTTCATCTGCAGAGCTACCATAAGAAGGTGCATATGGTAGTTTGAATGTGGAGGGTTTCCCCCATAGATTCAAGTGTTTGTAACTAAGCTTCATTTAATCCCCAGTGGGTGAAGCCTTAGGGAGGTGGAGCCCTGCTGGAGGAGGTGTGTCACTGGAATGGGCCTTGGAATTTTATAATCCAGCCTCCCTTGCCAGTGCTGGTATCTCATTCTTGCTATTTCCTTCCTTTCTGATGTGACAAGATATGACACCCATATGCTTGTCATCCTTTCTCCACCATGATGAAACTTACCATTTGAAACTGTCAGTCAGAAATAAATCCTTTCCTTATATCAGCTGCTTCTAATCAGACTTTTTTTACTTTCTTCTTGTTGGAACAAAATACCTAACCAGATTCAGCTTAGGAAAGAGCCCTGCAAGCTGTATGCTGGGATGTGGTTATAGTGAATCAGGGTCACATACCTATCTTTCCTCTTTCCAAACTCTGAGCTAAAGCCATGGTGGAGGTGGGACACATGGCTGGGAAAACAGTGGTGTCAGAGTTAGACAAGGCTCAGTTAAAATTCAGCTCCTTCAATTAGAGAAGTGGCCTTAATTTAATAGCTTTGTTTTTGTTTTCCTAGGTGTCTAAAGGAAATTGTTAATAATTCTTCCAGACTTTTGCAGTTTTAAACAACATAATGTATATTGTGTCTGGCTCATAGTCAGTTCTCAAGAGATGATAGGTTCTTTTAATGTCCTTAATGGGACTAAGTTCTGGAACAACAGACCAGATGCATATAGGTGCTCATGAAACTTTGAAGTGCTCTGGCGCTCCCATGGCTATATTGGTGGGGCTGGTGTGGTTCCATGTGTGTCCATATTTCTCCACATTTCATTGGCACAGAAACACCACATAATGATTTAAGAGTCATAACAAGGCCACCAATAACCTATATGGCCCTGGAGTGTCCATCATAATTATCTGGTACTATTTACTGTGGTCCCTACCATCTGACAGAGAAAGGATTTAGCTGCTCACTTTTCATATAACTCCAAAACAACCTGACTTCCATGGTCCCTATTTGTACAGAATGAAACAGCTTGAAATAGTATCTTTCTTGAAACACACTCAGAAAACAACAAAGTTGGGTTTGCAACCTAGACCTGTTTGATTCCAGAAGATTCTACAAAGCTCTACTGATTCCATTACTTGATCTCTGCAAGTCTTAACATTTGGGCTACAGAACAGTCTAATTACACATGACCTACCTCAACATTCCTTTCTCTTTATCATCCATGTTGGAGGAAACAAATGAGAATAACTATAACCTAGTTAATTTGATATATAGTAAACTATCCTAAAGAGATTATTTGAAGGCTAGGCTGTTGGGTTAAGCTTGGACTATTGATCACACCTCCATGTAAACTTTCCACATGGCCTGCAATCCTCCCAACATGGCAGTCTCAGATAGCTGGCCTTCTCATATGAAGCCTTCAAACTTCATCCTGGCAAATAAGGCAGACACTGCATTGTCATTGTGATCAAAGTCACCTAGTATCATTCCTGTGGCAATCTCTTGGTAGAAGTTGTGCTGAGATCCAAGGTGGGGGTAGAGTTTCTATATTGCAATGGAAGAGGTGTCATTGAGTTTTATAGCTGTTTTACAAAAACTACCACAGGGTATATTAGGAGATACCTTCTCATTGCTGGGACTCAGCACCTGGACCAAAGCAGCATACGGCAGCAAAAGGTTTATTTAGGATTACAGTCTCCAGGGGAAGTTTCACCATGGTAGAAAAGCACGGAAGAGCAGAGACTGGGCATCATGGCATGCTATAGCAGCTGGCAGGAAGCAGCAAGAGTGAGCTGGCTGGCACTGGCAAGCTGGGATAATAAACCTCTAGGTCTGCTCCCATTGGTGCATCTCCTCCAGCATGCTTCCACCAGCTGGGAATTGAGTATGAAACTTAATCATAAACACATGGCTTACAGAGGATATTTCACACTCAGGCTATCACAGGGTAGAGTCGTTCAAGAAGAATATAAAAATATGTTTGATAATGTCTTGATGCAATTAGTGACTTTTGTAGGTCATTCTTTCTTGCTAAGCTTAAAACATTCAAGCTGAAACTATTGAAAATGAATTGGATTTGGCTATACACTAACATTTTTTGCTCTTTCCTGAAGAGACATGTCTAACCTTAAAAACAGAAATAAATGAAAACAAAGAACTCCTTTAGCAGTAGTGACAATCAGTCCTAGTATCAACTTTTTGAACCCAGTGTTGAAAATTCTGCAAGCTACTCAAATGCACTGGGTTCACAGAGACCCTGCTTTACCTGTTGAGATGGGGTTGGGGAAGAGTCAATGGTTCTAATTCTTTAAAGAATAGCTTCTCAGCCTTTCTGTTAAAGTTAAGAATTCTTGTTTGAATTAAATTTGGGTCATGTAGAAAGCCTACACTTAATTTTCTTTTTCAAAATAAGTTTCCATAAGTAGGCATAATTTATTTATTTTCTTCATTTATTTCAGCTTAAATTATTCAGGGGATGTGTTTTGGGGCTTAATTGGGCAAAGCATTAACGACCCTTGGTGAAAATGAGAGGGGAACTGTTGTGTTTATGTGCGAACTGTTCCTGTTAGGTTCTATTTTCTGGAATGAGGGAAGTTATTTATTTATTAAACCTATTGACCCACATGAATTGCCTGAGATTCATCATCACCTTGCAGGTGGGGCCCTGAACATGAAGCCTACAGTGACTAAGGTCTTCCAACATCCTTATTACCAGGCTTTTTGAGCAAGGCCTTTAAAGGAACATGGCACAAGAGTGAGTCAAGGATAAGGAGTGAGGCCTCATCAAATCTAGAGATGTGTGTCGCTGCTTTGGTGGTCATTGGTTATTTCAATGATCATTAATCAGAGATGAAGGATGAACATTGAAAATGTCCATTTCCCAAAGCTACCTTCTCTGATCTGAACCTGTTTTTTGTTGTTGTTATTTCCCCTCTAAGCCTCAATGCCTCTCCCCAAACCATCATATAAAATAGAATGATAAAGAGTTTGGAATTAGACAGATGTGACTTGATATTCTACACAATTATGTGAATGTGGATAAGTTACTCAAATTTCTGAGGCATTAATCTGATTATAATAAAACAGGGAAAATAGCACCTGCTCTTGCAAGGATTAAAGGAGGCATGCAGTGCATGATCCCCAATACCAAGTTGGCACTGAGTGAATGGGCTCCATTACCCATCAGGTTTCTTGATCCAGCACGGGCATCTGGAATGGTCTTGGTCTTGATCCAGCACAGGCATCTGGAATGGTCTTGTAACAGCAGCAGCAGCAGCAGCAGCAGCATAGTGGCACTCCATACACATGGCCTGGCAGGAAGCTCTTGTGGCTGAGTATTTTTAAAGCAAAACTTTCCAGCCAGGTGTGGTGGCACACGCCTTTAATTCCAGCACTTGGGAGGCAGAGGTAGGAGGATTGCCTTGAGTTCAAGGCCACCCTGAGACTAAATTCCAGGTTAGCCAGGACTAGAGCAAGACCCTACCTTGAAAAACCAAACCAAAACAAAAAAAAAAATTTCCTACCTTTATTTGCTCCAAGCTAGGTAATTATTACCTTTTCCCCATGGAAACCCAATCATAGTTGTGGCTGGCATTTCAGAGACTTGGGAAGTCGGGTTAAGAGGACAGCCTTTTTTCATTTATTGAACATTGAGTATGTGCAGCATATTGAGCGTTTCATATTTATTTTCTCACTTCTTATGATGACCTTACGCAGTAGACATAATATTGCTTAATCAATTACCCACATACACAGTGGCTTAATGGGACAATCATTATATTTCTCAAGTGTCAACTGGGCAGTTCTGATGTGGGCCAGGCTTGGCTGATCTTGACTGGACTTATGTCTGTCGTCAGCTTTTGGGTCGATTTGTGCTGACAAGGTTAAAATGGCCTTGGCTGGCTGTGACAGCTCAGCTCTGCCCCATGTTTGTCTCTGACACCCCTGAAGGGTTAGCCTGAGTGCTTTCTTATAATAGTGATAGGAATCCATACAAACAAACCATACAACTGAGCCCTTAGTTCAAGTGGCAGGGCACTACCAGAGGGAATAGACGCAGGGAGGCATGACCAAACAGAGGTCATTAGTGGACTTGTCTACTACCTTCATTTGTAGGAGAGGAGATGGACACTGGCAACTTTGTACTTGCTGGGAAGTGGCCTGCCCCCTAGGGTTTTTCTCTGCTCTGTTCTTTCCTGGCCACTTCCTGCTTGGGGATTGTGATAGTTTATATTGATTGTTAACTCATCTGTGAAGTATATGTAGATTAGGTTAGCTTCCAGATCTTCTGGTGAGGGATTATCTTGATTAGGTAAATTAAGCTAGGAAAATCCATCAATGGGCCAGAATCCTGGACTGTGTCAAAAAGAAGAGAGCTGGCTGGCCGAGTGAGCACCAGCATTCATGCCTCTCTGCTTACTGTGAGCCTAATGTGGCCAGCTGCCTCAAGCTCCTGCCACCATGCCTTCCTCACCATGATGGACTGTAATCTCAAACTGTAAGCCAAAACAAGCCCTTCCTCCCTTAGACTGATTTTATCAAGTACTTTGTTTCAAGTACACCAAAGGTAAACTAAACAGGGATGGTTTCAACTTAATTCTTATAAATTAACCTTTTTCTCATTCTTTGGACTGAATTTGAAATTTCATGTAAAGTATTTTAGACCAATTGATAGTAACAAAACCCAGTATAAGGATAGTACAGGTAATACAATGAGGAGATTTCTGTATTAGAAAAAAATCAAGGGAAGCTGATAATGCAATCAAATAGAGTAGAAATGGAAGAAAATGAGACAAATTTGCATTTCTCTGATTGTTGTCTTCCTGGCTTTGGCTGGGCCAGCTTCCACTTCTGCATGCTATTCTTTCTGGATCCCGACCTTAAAATCTGAGAAAGGAGAAGTCTTGGTATTCGTCTGGGCAATTCCTAAGTTTGTGACCTTGGGCAAGGAAATGACCTAAGTCTCTAGAGCCTTCATTTCCTCATTTGTGAAAGGAGAGTAACAGCATAGATATTGATTCTTGGGCTAAAGATGACCTGTAGATGAAGCACCTCTCCCAGTATGGACCCCTTGCAGCCTATGTGATTCATGGCTGTCCACAAGCACTTCTTGGTGCTTGAAATGTTGAAGAGTCAGCCTTCCCCACTGAAGTGCCCTGGGTCTAGTGCCAGGGCTGCCTAGGGAGGCTAGGCAACAGAGGGCTATTAATGGATTTTATGGTGGTGTTGAGTACCTCAAGCTACAAGTATTAATTATGAGAAGCTGTTAAGTCGCTGTTGTAATGTATACATTTGGTTAATTGATTTGTATAGACTCACATCTAGCTACATAAAGAATGTGCAGGACCATAATACTTACAAAGGATTATAATTGCCTGTGCGCCACCCCCTCTCCTCTGGCTCCCTGGAGTAGAAACAAAGGCTTTGAGGGCCTTCAGTGCCTGTCCCAGCTTCCACATCCTGTCCACCACTCAGTAAACATCTTGAATGAATGCATAAATAAACGAATAATTTTGTTTCTGTGTTTCCCTTCTACCTAATTCCAAAATACACGTGAAACTTCTTCCCTTGATTTATGACGATGGGACATTATGTATGGAAATGTACTCAGTGGTTTACTCATCCGCTAGTTGGTTTGTTGAGATCCTCTGGTGGCCTGGGGGAGGTTGAGGTTGTGGAGACCTGCTTGGTGGCTGCCTTAAGGGAACAGCCAGTGCTCCCTAGCAAGAGAGGGCTGACAGCTAGTGGCCTCCTCTTACAGGTTCAATGAGGACTTGGGGATGCTGACTTCTGATAGAAAAGTTGAAATGTCCCAGGTGCAGATGCAAGGGTGCCTTCCATCAGCCTCTGGGCAGCAGCTGCAGAGCAGGCCACTGCAGGTCCCAGGCGATCTTTCAGCCCAAGGAATCCTGCCAGCGCCTGACTCCTGCGAGCTCCTGAGCGCCTGGCGCCCTCCCCAGACCAGGCAGCGGCAATTGTCACCCAACCCCGGGCAGGACCCGCGGCGCCCCGCCGGGTCACCCCACGAGGTCAGCTCTGGGGCCACAGGGTGGCCTCGCCCGCATCCCCGCCGCAGGTGATCTCTTTGCCCGCCATCCCTCCCTGGGCACAGCGGCTTGGGCATCCTGGGTGGGGGGTCCCCAGTCCGAAGCCCCCCCCTCCAGCAGCCCACCGGGCGTGGGCTCCTCACCGTGCCCGCGGGCACCGCGAGCGAGTGCGGGGCGTGGGGACGGCTGAGGAAAGTTGGGGGGCTGGAGATCGCGCGGAGCGCACACCCCGAGCCCGGGTCCGCGCCTCATGAATATGCACGAGCCCCCTCCCTCCTCCCTTCCTCCGTCCGTGACGTCACGGGCCGTCCCGGGGTGAGCGCCGGAGCCGCTCGGGGTCCGCGCCAGTGAGCGCAGCTGCTGCCGGCGAGCGAGCGCGGGCAGCGGAGGCCGAGCGCGGCGGCGGCGGCTCCAGGAGCGCACCGGGCGGGCGGGCGGGCACGGCGAGGCGCCCAGAGCTCGGGGCGGCGGCGGCGTGCGCGGCCAGGATGCTGCCCCGGAGGCTGTGCCTGGTGCCGCTCCTGCTGGCGCTGGGCGTGGGGAGCGGCGGCGGCATCGGCAGCGGCGGCGACAGCGGCGGGGGCGGCCGGCGGCGCCGCCTCCTCGCAGCCAAAGGTGGGTGCTGTGCCGGGGAAGTTTCCTGTTCTCCAGCGGGAGGATGGCTACCCCGGGGACCCGGGCTCACGCGGGGTCTGCACGCCCACCGCCCATGTCAGCGCCCCAAGCCGCGCACCGGAGAGGGTCCCCGGCCCAGCCCCAGGGCGGGGTCCCGGCGCCCGGGGGAAGGCGAGGGCTGGGAGCGCAGAGAACTTCGGGGGCTCTGGGTGCGAGCCGGGGTGCGAGGCTCGTGGGCTCCGGCTCAGGGACGCTCGCGCCGGGCTGGGCTGGGCGCTGCGGCGAGGAGAAGCAGGTGTCTGCGCCCGCCCTGCGGGGAGGGGAGGGTCAGCCGGGAGCCAGCGAAGCCTTGACCGGCTCCCTGGCTCGAGGGTTCAGGGGGAACTTGGAGGCTCCGGGAAGCCCTCCTCCCAAGCCCAGCACTCCGCAGTCCCCCCGTGCGGCTCCGAATCCCCGGGGACCGCGCGCCCTCCCGGTGGGCCGCAGAGTCCCGAAGAAGTGCGCCGGGTGACGGTCCCCGCACACGCTCACAGTCGCCTCTGCTCCCGACGCCTGGTGTCACTCCCTGGTCCAGGTCTACCTGGTTGGTTGGAAGATCTTGACCTCTGCATCTTTCCTGGCCGGAAGGAAGGAAGCTAGCGATGGAGACCCGGACTTGGACAGCTGCCTGGGAGAGCGAGGAGCGCAGGCTGGGGTGGGGGCGTCTGTCACGTGTTGGCTGGAGGTGTGGAGGCTTCTGGAAAGCTGAGGGTGTGAGGTGGGTGGAGGTGGGCGCTGGGGAAGCTGAGGCACATTCAGGCTGGAGCGTTCAGCTGAATGGTAACTTGTTGATTCTCTGCGCTGGTGACAGGAGGGCTTGCGTTTGGTTTCCTAGTTGTGACTAAATCTGCTGGGTGATGAGCGCTGGGATATGTAGTCTTTGGAATCTAGCCTGAAGATCATCTGAGGACTGAGGGCTCTGAGCTTGTAAGAAGGGAAAAAGACTCTAATAGAGACAACCTGGTTTGGAGGCAAGCTTTTTCCTGTAGGGCAGGAAAGCAAACCAGAGTGAGTTGCTCAAGGAGGGTGGGGAGATGGAGAAAAGCCTTCCCTGTCATTTGCGAGTGACAATTTTGTGAAGAAGGGAGATGTTTCTGCTTAACTTCTTAGTTTTTGGTGTTATAATTTTGAAAAGATTCTATAAACTAGGATTATATTTCTTTCTAGCACCCCTACCCCAATCCAGAAGTCCTTGAAGGGAGATTCTGTTTTGAAAAGAGGAAAAACTCGCTATGAAAATGTCTTAAGCATGGTTTGGTAAAGAAAGGAGTTGCTGATATGAAGGGACCGATTTGAGATTCCGATATTCTGGTGAATATACGTATAAAAAGAAACGAAATTACAAACCATTTGCTTTCTTCCAATTTAGACACTGTTAAGCAAGCAAAATATTTTTAAAAATGATTTTTTTCCATCATGTTTTTGCAGAGAAAAAATGCCATATTTATAAGCAGATGTCAACAAACAGGATAGGGAGCTCACAGCAAGCGAAGATCAGGGAAGAAGTAATTTGGGAAGAGAACCTGGTGTGTGTAACATTTTGCTGAGTTCTTGGAAATGGAAAAATGAGAAGAGAAAAGGCCCCCAAATCATGCCTTCAAGTGATTCTGTCTATATGAATAAATTATGTGTATTTTGACCAAGATCATTTATTGTCTTCATTTAGAACATATTCATCTCGTGGCTAAAATCAGCCTTTTGTCTTCCCTGTGTAAAAAGTTTACTGGCCTTGGGAATGAGTTCCTGCCTCAATTTCAGGTTCTGGCTTTTCTTCCCTTTTCAACCACGAGGGGGCTGCAAAGAGCACCATTTGCTGATTAAAAAAAAAAAAACCACAAATGTGTAATATTTGATCACAACAGAGACATTTATTATGACACTTTAGTTGATATTTACAGGAAAGACTTTCTCATTACAACGCACTTGCATTTTATGTTTCTAAATCATATAATCCCTGAAGAACGTTTGGGACAATAAAGCAATATGCTTTCTTTATAATGCACCCTGCCTCTGGCTTTGCAGTTTTTTAGGGTTCCTATCATTGCTATCTCTGAAAAAAAAAGAGAAGAGCCAAGAAGACCTGTGAGGAATATTGAACAGTGAAATAGCTTTCTTCCTCCGTGCATTTCCCTGTCCGTGTGTAGAAGACCTGGAATGTACATCAGGCTGCCTGGCAGAGTGTCATGCGCCCTCCAGACAACTGTCTGGAAGTGAGAGCTCACAGCTTCGGGCTCGTGTAAGATGTCATGTCTATGCTGCACATCGTAGTCAGCCTTTATGTTCCTTGATTCTTGCTGTAGGGGATCCAGGATCTAATCATTGACATCAGTTTGGGTTTTCACAGAACATTGCATCTTCAGTGCAAAGGTATTCTAATTCCAGAAATAGTACAGTGGCCAGGCACTCATAACCCCTTCTCTTCAAGCCTCCTGTGTCTTTTATGTTCATAAAAGACACACTCTTCTTGGATTCCTTGAAAAGAACAGATTATATACACTGCATGTGCTCTGTGAGTAAAGCTTGGAAGGTATTTGGAACCCAGAAATTTCTTGGGCAGAAAACTACATGTCTTATCCAAGGGAACTAAGACAATATGATCTAGACAAGCACTGGAAGCATTGTGCAGAAGCCCCCAAATGCCAGTGGTCTTACAAGACTTGGTGTACAGTGTACAGCCTCTTTTCAGTTCCCAATGTCCAGGCATAGAGGCCATTCAGAACAATTCATGAATATAGACTGACGGTTTGTTTGTGTAGTACTCACCCAGTGTGCCCAGAGCCTGGCTCAGTGTTCTGTGGGATTTAGAGCAAATGACAAAAGATATTGAAGCTCTACCTTTTTTAATAAGGAATCTTTTATTTATGGAGAAAAAAGATTTTCACATGTAAATTTTAAGAGAAACAACAAAGACAAAAAATTGTTCAAAGAATCATACTAAGTGTTAGGGACACAGGCAAGGGGAGCCCTATAGGGCTGTGACAGTGGTAGTACAATTGTAGCAACTACAGTGCACAGAGTCCCTCCTCAGCATGTAACAGGTGCTGTGTTGATCCAAGTACATGGGCTGTCTCTATCGCAGTAAATACAGGGTCAGTGTTGGCACATTTCATACATGATGATGCTGAGCCTGGATAGGACACATGATTTCCCTAGCATGTAGGTAGAGCATGTGGCACTGTGCTGAGAATAAAAAGGGTCACCACACTTGTCCCTATTTGACAGATGTTCTCCCGTTTAAGTTTGAAAGTAGATCTAGGGCTAATGAGGAAACTGAGCTGCTTGTGCCTCCAAGTTGCCCTCAAGATGGAGTCAGACTTGGACATAGCCTTCTGTAGAAACCTTCCTGGACTGGTCCCTCACAAAAGGTGATGACTATATATAGTTATTTCTTATTTCTGGGAAAATACCTTACTGTCAGCAGCTTAAGGAAGGAAAAGGTTTATTTCAGCTTTCAGTTTTGAGGAGAAGTTTCTCATGGCAGGGAAAACATGGCAGAAGCAGGAAGCTGGGATCACATCAGTAGGGAGAAAGTAGGGAGCAATGAATGATTAATGCTCAGCTAGCTTCCTCCTCTTTATATGGTTCAGGAACCCAGCGCATGGGATGATGCTGCCCACAGTTAGGGTGGTTGTTTCACCTCAGTTAGCCCAAGCTAGAGAATTTCTCATAGATTTGTTTCCATGGTGATTTGACAATCAGAAATTAACTGTCATCCTCTTCCAGCACGTGTGTGCTTTCTTGTCCTATTCTAGTGCTGGTCTGTGATTCCTCAAAGCTGGGACCTCCTCCCAGCTCTGCTGTATCTCCAGGGCTGGCATGCAGATACCTGATGGACCATTGGTAGTGTTCATAATAGTGTGAACATACATGTTTGCAACTCTAGGTGCAATCAGATTTTTAGATAGACTTCTTTTTTTAATATATTTTTTTCCTGTCTTGTATCAAGTAAAATTT
Organism: Zapus hudsonius; assembly: GCA_004024765.1. Lineage (NCBI taxonomy): Eukaryota > Metazoa > Chordata > Mammalia > Rodentia > Dipodidae > Zapus > Zapus hudsonius. The sequence continues at coordinate 1,353 of PVHP010004258.1, read as the reverse complement.
GGGCTTAGTTGCCAGAGAAACTTGAGTCCAATCTTGACTCTGTTACTCCCTCAGTAGAAGATCTTGGGCAAGCTAGTTACCCTTTGAGTATCAATCTTCAAATCTACAAAGTGGGGGTACAGAGCTCTCCTGGTTGTCAGGACAGTCCTAGAAAAGACACCAGCTCAGTTGGTGGTTTGCTGGCCAATGATCATAATCAGTGAGCACTAAAACAGCGAGTTACAGTGTCTAAAAGTTCATCAGAAATTCCCTCTTCCTTCCTGGCATTTCAGTAGTTTTGTTCATATGTTCTGCTTACATCTCTGTCTCTCCATCTCTCGCTCTCTCTCTCTCTCTCTCTCTCTCTCTCTCTCACACACACACACACACACATATTTGTTCTGGATGTAGATGTATGGGCAGACATCACATAAATATTTGGCTTACTTTGTGAAAATATCTGCTTCTTTCACTGGTCTATGAATGCTTTTTTAAAAATATTTTATTTATTCATTTTCAAGGAGAGAGAGAGAGAATGAGAGAGAGAGAGAGAGCGAGAGAGAGAGCGCTCATGCATGCCAGGGCCACCACCTTGTGGGTCTGGCTTATGTGGGTACTGGAGAATTGAACCCAGGGCCTTAGGCACTGGAGGCAAGTGCCTTAACCACTGAGCCATCTCTTCAGCCCTAAGAATGCTTTTGAAAGCAGAGCCCCATCTCAGTCACCTCAAGTGACCTGGAGCTGAATGCAGGCCAGCTCTGAGTAAGAGTGAGCAGGGTTTGGTATAGACACAAATAAACAAGTTGGTCTCCACATGTTGGCACTAGATGTGTGGGAGCTTCTAGTCTTTGGAGGAAGATCTCATGTAGTGTGATTTTAGGTATAAAGGATTGTCTCGCCTTCCCAGTTAGTGCTTGCCTTCTAGCCTGGTGGCCTAGACAGCAGAGACATGGAGATGTGTTCTACTATGACATTTATAGCATTTGACATGATTGACATTCACATGTATAAGGATGACACATTGTTATTTTTTCTTTGTTATGTAGCTCAACTGGACTCTGTAGCAATGGTTCTATTGGCAAAAGTAGGTTTTGAGAAAGGACCATGGAGAGGGTTGAGCTTGGAGAAGGTACTAAGCTGAAGTCACTGGTGCTACAGAGGGCACAGGGCTGAGTTATATGAGCTGTGGGAAGACACAGGAAGGAGGCAGGTGGGGTCAGTGGTCAGAGGAGAATGCCTTCTCTGGGAATTAGGCCCCTACAAACATGCCCTGAGCCTTAATCTTTAGCTTAATCAGCAGTAGTTGTTACTCACCTCCTGTTATTTTTTTGAGGAGATAAGAAGATAAAGCAAGTTGCAGATATCAGAGGTCAC
>PVHP010004257.1:0-72358 GCA_004024765.1 Zapus hudsonius | reverse complement strand
CAGGAACCAAGGATTTTCGACACAAGGACCTCTAAGCTCGCAACATTAAAGCAGCCTTATTACTCACCCACCACGACTCAGGGAACTGAGCGGAAGAGGGGGCGGAAAGATTGTGAGAGCCGTGGTGGGGGAGACGGTCCAGAGGCATGGCACCCCTCAGTAACAACACACTTGGGCCAGGAAGACCGGGATGAGTACTGGGATATACAGGATCCCTTGCCACAAGGACTGATACAGACAGCCTACGGAGGAGGATATACAACTGATCAGGGATGGGGAGGGGGGGAATTGGGGAATTCGGGATAACAACGCATGGTTTGCCCACTAAATAATGTAACTCATTATGGACAATAAATATATATATTTAAAATAAATAAATAAATAAATAAAATAAAATAAAATAAGTGCATCTGTGAACATCTGTGAACCACTTATGGAAGGTGTGTTTCCCAACAGCCACACATAGACAGCTATTATGGGGTAAGTTTATCCGGCTGGAGGTGAAAGAGGGGTTGGAAGAAATACTTGTTTAAGCTTTTCTGCTTTGTTCAATTTCCCCAGAATGCTATTCAGCAAATAATTGCCACACACTTTCCATGTGCCTAACAGACAGGTCTTGCAACACAGCAATATTCAAGGCAGGGAGTCCCTGTAGCTGACAGCACAAGACTTAAGTATGCCATCTTTGCCAGCAGCAATGGGAGCATGAAAAGTGGATACTTCCTGGATACCTCACCTGCAGGGCTGGAAGAATCAAGATCCACACATAGTCAACAAAGGTAGGATGGCTCATTCCTCGAGGCTCAGGATAGCCTCCCTGAGAGACCTTGTCTGACCTCACCAGGTAAGGGGCACCTCCATTCCCTCCCGCTGAGCTACAATGGATAAGGCACTCTGGAAGGCAGTGTGCGTTTCCTTCATACTGGGACCCCTCAGATGTTCCACAGCTGTGTCTGAACAAATGATGAATGAGTGATGGGCTAAGATTCGCTGTGGACTGTCTCTGGGATACTGTAACTGCACATAGCATGGTATAGTATGTAGGGGAGAATGCAGCTCATCAGCTCCCCAAGCCTCACAAGAGGATCCTCACCAGACATTCGAAGCATGAGCTGCAAGTTCAGTCCTGTCTCTGTCTTCTCAGCCTGGTGTGAGGATAAGAGCAGCAGATGTGGGGGTGGGGGCAGCATGTAGCACCAGCAAACCCTTCAGAACAGAGCCCAAAGGAAATGAATCAGGCAACAGACAAAATGCACCTGTTTAAGGCAGGGCTCCCACCTGCTATCCATCCCTCTGAGGAAGACTTGCATGCCTACAGCCTCCACCTCAGACAGGTGTGCTGGCCCCACTTCAAAGAGCCTATCACTCTACTTCCTGCCTCCACCTTGTCCTCAGGAAACCAGGCTTCATCCCAGTGTTGCCTAGAGGCACTGTGGTGAGGACCCACAAACAGTGCCTGCAGAGGCTCAGAGGGCTGGATGGGACAGCTGGAGTCTGCCATCTCATCAAGGTCCACCAGTCCTCGGGTGTGACATAAGCACATGGATCACACCATCCAGGGGCAGATACATGCCCACCACCTTCTAGGTGTTCACACAATCACACAAACCACATGGCCACATCATCTCCAGAGGACCACATCTGATAGTCTGAGAAACAAGGACCGTGCCGCCAGGTCCTGGTTCCAGCTAGCACTGGGCCTTCCCTGTCCACTCAGAACTCAAGGCCCTCCTCCGCTCACTCACTGAGAGCCTCCTCTGACAGAGGCCTCGTCTCTACTTTCTCTGATGACGGATCCTCACCCTGTCCCTCTTCCATAATAAGGCCCTGCTCTGCCTCTAGCTATCTCCGCTCTTCCTATGACAGGGCCCACACCCCTGGCCCCACTACCTCAGGTGCTTCCCTGGCAGGCAACTTCTCACCTGTCCTAGTCCCGAGTACCCTTCTTCAGACCTTTCCTATCTGGCCCTTGGCTATACCCCAGGGATATGCCTTCCGTTCTCAACCTGGAGTCAAATACAATATCCAAGAGACCAGAGGTTCATGAATGATGGATGTTGAATGAAGGACCCCACCTCCAAATGCTGACAGGCACACTCATAGGCAGCAGGAGAGGAAGGCTGCCTGAGTGACATATGGAATATAAGGACTCAGCCCCAGCAGACCCACGGGTCACTATGCCTAGGATGTCCAGCATGTATTGGGGCCCCCAGTCTCTGTGTACCACTGGCCCTGGGTATCTGTCATTGCCCTGCCTCTCTGCCCACAATGTGCAGCTTGGGCTCCTGCCCACCTCCACCCAACAGCTGTGATAAGTGAATGCTGCAGTCTAGGCTCAGTCCTGTGGCCATGAGGGAACACCTAAACCCAAATGTAGCATTCCCTGCTGTGCTCTGGGTCATGAGCATCCAGTCACCCAGGCCCATCATCTTTGGTTTCTCAGCCCTTCTCACCCTCTAAGTCTAGCCCCCATGTCCCCTCCTCAGAGATCTGCCATCCACCAGGGACAACTGTAGAACAAGGGGCTTCTTGCCATGCTAACCCATCTCCCCCAACTGGGAGATACTGGGAGACCACCACCTGTCACTTCAGCGGGACATACCCATCAACTTTCTGCTTAGACCAGCAGCTCTGTGTAGCCATGTTACCTACACGGGCCTTGTCCAAACTTTATACGACAGCTAGAGGACATTCGCAAAGAGCACCCACCATCACAGTACAGAGACCCAACCTTGGAGAAATACCCCCACCCAGGTCCTCCACATCTAGGGCCAGGAGTAAGTCAGGCAGCAAAAGGTGACCTCTGCAGAGGACTAGGACATCAGTCACCGGGAAATGGCAACACCAGCTGTTTTTGAACGGACTATCCTGGACAGCACTGCCAGGGCTGACCCAGTGACAGCTACATCTGCACTCCACAGGCAGAAGATGTGAGACCCTCACACAGAAACACCACAAGGAAGGGAAATACTCACCACCTCTAGGCAGCTCAGGAAAAGTGCTTACCTGGTAAAACTCCCGAAGCCAGTTCTTCTGCAGGTTTTCTGGCTGTGAATGAAGAGGGAAAGGGGAGAGTTAGAGCACAGCCACCTCACACACAGCAGGAAGCAGAGGCTCCTGTGAGGAAACCTCAGGTAAGGAATCCCAGGAAGAAGCTGGCAGCATGCTGAGGGATCCCTATCCATGAGGCCCCATCCCCCTGAGAGCCCAGCTCCATCCAGAGTGATATGAGGCAGGGTACCTCAGCACCTGTGCCCTGCTCACCCAAAACCCTGGGTTATAGAGAGGAGGACAGGGACAGCAACACATGTCTGCTTCCAACAGGCAGCAAGCTGGCTAATGGCACATGCGACCCTCTGCCTGGGTCACGGCCATTCCAAGATGCTTTATGAGCATCAAACATCTGGACACCGCGGGGTTCTTGTGTGTTCAGACAGGAGGAGGGAGGTGGAGAACAACCTGGAGAATCAGCAACAATGGTCGGAACTTTCAGGAAGCACTTGAGGCAGGAACAGAAATATCCTACACACATGCTAGAGCACACAGGCATGGACGCCTACTTAGAACAGAGGAGCCAAGCGGCAGCCATGACAGACTCTTCCAGGCAAGAGAGGAGGAGCCTCAGCTAGTGCTCTCTGGGCTCCGGGCTCTCTCCAGTCCAGGGCAGTGCAGCTACCCAAGCCCAGATGCAACGCTGGTCAGAGCCTGGAGTGTGCATGGGATGCCCTAGTCAAAGCCTGGCAGGGGAAGGGGAACCAGGGCCTTGTGTGTGGAGGGCCAACGCAAATGTGCTTCCCACTCTTCAGTGTACATGTGGAAGCAGCCAAGGTGCTAAATAGAACACTACATGTTTCTTGACAAAGAAAAATGAAAACCAAGGCCCTCCTATGCCACTAGAACTAACGTCCCACCTAGCCCAGCCCCGATGGGCAAGGCTCAAGCACCCACAGCCAAGGCACGTCAACCAGCCAGAGTCAAGTTTTAACACCGCTCCAAGCCAACAGTGCCCACTGCCAGCTGATGTTTGAGTGTCCTGGAAATCAGGAAGTTGGAACTGCAGATTAACTAATGACAGGAAAAAGCTGCAGGGAACAAAAGCCTCGCAGACCACAGAAGGAGCGGTCCGAGGAGACCAGGCACCAGCAACACTGACACTGGGAAGATGCCCCAGCATGGCTCTCAGGCCCAGCTTCCCCCACACAGGAATCTGTCTGCACAGAGTATCAGAGACAGCAAAACAGTCAGGATGGAAAAGAGACTCAGCATTGCTAATCACAGAGAAGCGGGAACCCAGACGAGTAGAAGCCAGCCATGGCGGAGCATCCCTACAATTAGAGCACTGGGGAAGCAGAGGCAGGGGGATCACAGCAAGTTTGAGGCCAGCCTGATCTACAAACTAAGTTCCAGGCCAGCCAAGGTTATATAGGGAGACCTTGCCCACCCCCCAAAAAATAAAACAAAATACAAATAAACAAAAAAACCCATGCTTTGGCTAGGGAGATGGCTCAGTGGCTAAACGGGCTTGCTTGCAAAGCTTGCTGGCTCAAGTTAACTTTCTCAGCACCCACATGAAGCCAGATACAAAAAGTGGTACAAGCACCTGGTGTTAATTAATAGTGACAAGAGACCAGGCACACCCACACATACACAAATACCTACACACACACAAACATACAACACATACATACATACATACACACACAAACATCTAAAAAAATCCATGTTGAACTATGCATTATACACCTGCTTGCATGCTAGAACAGAGCCAGAAAGGAGGTGGGGAGCAGAAGCCCTTCGACCCTGCTGGAGGGAGCTACCTGGCCTGTCCTTCAAATACTAAATTGGAATTCATCAGTGAGTCACTCACAGGTGGACATTCTAGACAAAGGAAAGCGCTTGCACTCCAGACAACAAGCAAAAGGCAGCCAAATGCCCACAATGACCAGCATACGCATGCACTGTATGACTCCTCAGCAGGTCTGGCCCTTGTACCTTGCTGCTTCTCTGGGCCCAGGCAGACACCCATCAGCCAGGAGCATGTGCTGAGAGACACAGCCCCTGCCCAGGCCTCTGAGCATAGCCACAGAGGGTCTATGGCAGCAAGGGCTATGCAGGGGCAATGGCACCCCCAGCCACTCTCAGTGCAAGAGTTCACTGCAGAGCAGAGATTTCTCTGCAGCTACTCTTTCAGGAAGAACCCTACTGCCCCTTCTACAAGAAGTCACCAGCTCTAGAACACAGACTAACACAGCCAGTGTTCCCACCTACAGCTGGTTCTTCTCACCTTCAACCAGCGGGGCTCCATGTCAACACATTCTCTGACCATCAAGCCACCACACATGTCCATCTCCTCATTTGACCACAAAGCCACAAAAGCAGAGGAGAGGCAATGGGCAATGGTCACAGTCTGGGTCTGCCACCAGACAGCATCCATGGGCCTGCACTGACCAATGCCTTCATTGGCTCTGGATCACAACAGAAGTCCATCTGCTCAAGGGACAGGCCCCACATCCAACTCAGCTGCTTGCTGTGTCAACAAGCACAGAACTTGTAACTCCCGGGTCCAGAAATCAGTTACTACCCACACTGAGGTGTTGATCAGAGAGGCCTACGAGGTCCCCAAAATAGACAGGCTTCTGTTACAGCACATGATTACCAGCCTGAGGTAAAAGGTAAGAGCCTATTGCTGAAGACACCACAGGCTGCCGACACAGAACATTGAGAGATCCGTTTGGAATCTGAAAGGAAGCCAGTTCCCAGATGGTTAGTCTGTATAGTGCTGGAAAGTTCTACATGAGCTACTGGGGGAATATGGCCAACAATGGTATGAACAAGAAGGGATCACTGATATACAAAAGCAACATGACAAGATCTACACACCTGTGCAAGAGGCACCCAGCCTAGGTGAGTAACTAACGGTTCTCTGATTGGCTAAGAGATCTGCTCAGTGAAAAGGAACCCATACTGGAACTGGGATACAAGCCAGAATCCTAAGGAGACCAAAAATTTTGACTCCAAGGAGAAGCTCCAACTAGCCTTGGGCCTAAAGAGAGACTACAGCCATCAAAATCTCTCCAAATTAGAACCTGGCTGAATAATAGGCTATCCATGGTCCCCTGTCACAAGGACTGAGCCAGAGCCGATGAAGGCATTGGTCAGTGCAGGCCCATGGATGCTGTCTGGTGGCAGACCCAGACTATGACCAATGCCCATTGCCTCTCCTCTGCTTTCTGTGTGATCCTCCCCCATGGAGGAGGATATCCAGCTGATTGGGGGGAGGGGGGCATTGGGGAATTGGGGATAACAACTCATTGTTTGCCCACTAAATAATGTAACTCATTATGGACAATAAAATAAATAAATAAATAAATACCTCTCCAAATTAACAATGCTTATTATTCCATTTAACCTGTTCTGATCTCACCCTCCATTGGAGAATCTGTTTTTCTTTTTCAGAAGGCAGCGAGACCCAAGGACAACCAATGTGTATTAATAAGACAAGAAATGATAGCTGACTTCCTAGCAGTACATGAAGCACCACTCACATATCACCTAGGGCCCAGGTGAAACCAGAGAGAAATGGGCAAGAGGAGTAAGAGTGCTGCTTCCACAAGCCTGACAACCTGCACCATGGTGATGGTGACAGACACTGAGGAGACTCGAAACTCACCAAAGCAGCAATCCAGAAATTGCTAAGAGTTTAACACTAAAATAGTCTTAAAACACACCCATGGAGGCTCAGGGAAATTTGCAAAAGAGGGGGCAGAAAGACTGTAAGAGCCACAGGGTGGGAGGGAATATCCAGAGGCATTGCCTACTCCCCCCCCCCATTGACTGACTGCTACTCTCACATCTCATAACCCACAACCCCACGGTGAATACCAGCAATCCTACTTAGGAGGGCTCTCAGTAGAATGGGGGCAGGGAGGAGGGAAACAATAATACCAGCTCATGATTTGTCCATACAAAGTTTCTATTTAATAATAATAAATAATGAGAGATGGGTCAGAACCAGGGCGAAACTTCCAGAGATCCTAGCCAGGGCCTGGCCACTCCCCCTATGCACCCACGCCAGGTAGCCCTGCTCAAGGCCACACAAGCAGGGCAGCAAATACCAGCACTGGCACCGTGTGCCATGGGAAGTGCTTCAGGACTGCAGTCTCTACAGTTCAGCTTGTTTAGATCTCTGAGCTAACTTCTACCCCACGGTGACTGTGGTAGAACCAGCACCAGACAGCCCTAGGAAAGTGCTTTAAACAAAGACAGCAATGTGTTTACTGCTTTTAAGACTCAGCTGTGAAGAGACTGCCATCAAAACAAACGGGAGTGTTCCACAAGAGTCAGAGAAACAGTGAAAAGAAGGCCAGCCGTGTGCCAGCTAGAAGCACTTGCCCACCCTGGACAGCCTCCGCGTCCTCTTGGACTTCACCTTCACGGCCCTGAGTTCATCCCTCTGCAACCCAGGGTACTTTTCCTCCCTGCACAGCCTCATTCCACCACCGCCTGACATCCTGACCCCTGGGGGCTGCAGACAACCCTTGTGGCCCTCTAACCACCAGGTATCCACTGGACTGCAACAGCCCCATCCCACAGTGGAGGCCCTCACAGCTTCCTGCCTAACAGGAAGCCTGCTCAGGATCCATCTGTAACAGTTTAGGGTGACGAGGACCCTGAAAGTAAACAACAGGCGTGCCTGAGCCCCTCCCTAAAGTGGGAGATCTCTAATCCCGAAACTGTGATTGGTCAGAGCCAGACCAATCGCTGTCTCTCTGGCTCACCTGAAACAGGTCCTCTCACTTGGCTGGTCAGCACGATGGACCCCTGGTTCTGGTCAGCCCGGTCTCTGCAGCCCATGGCAACAGTGGGAGGGGCATTCCCACACGTGCAGATCCTCACTCATGGCGGGAGCTCTCTGTACTGTCTCCTCTCCTCCTCTTAATCCAGTAAAGTCTCTCTCTAAATCCTAGCCTCTGGTCTATGAAATTAATTCTTTAACTTCGTAGGACAAGAATCCAGGGTACTCTATAAATTTGTTGGTGTGTTAGAATTAGCAAGGAAGCCTAAGTTCCTTCCCTCACTCCCACACATGTGCTCTCACTCCCATGCTCATGCACGGAGGTTCCCATAATACATTCATGCCCACTCACACTCAAGTTCACACACACAATCTTTCACAGAGGCTCACACATGCGCACTCTCACCATACACGCATGTCCACGCTCACTGTCACACGCTTGCCCCCTCACCATGGTCATGGCTGTGGTGGTGCCCCCACTTTCCAGCTTGTCCCAGCTCTGCCCGCCTGCAGCCCATCCCCACGCCTTGTGCTTCCGCTACGGGAAGCACACTGGCCCCCCTCCCAGCGCCACACCACTGCTTCTCCTTCTTCTGATGAAGTCTCCTTGCATAGTTTGAATGGATGTCCCCCAAAAGCAGTGTGACAGTGAGCATGGACATGCGTGTACGGCGAGTGCGCATGTGTGAGCCTCTGTGAAAGGTTGTCAACCAGGTGTATGGCTGACTGTGACGCCATCAAAGCGGTCTTCGAAAGGTACAGCCTTGTCAGCCCATCCCTCAGTAAAAGACAAAGACCGCCAGATTCTCACAGCCATGGGCCTGAGCTCCTGACCCTCTCAGCCTGCCCCATGCTGTGGTGCAGATCTCAGTTCTCTGTAGCCCACAACCCCACAGTGAACACCAGCAATCCCACTGAGGAGGGACCTCAGTGGAGTGGAGGCAGGGAGGAGGGGAATGGTGGTACCAACACATGATGTGTTCATACAAAGTTTCTACTTGAAAAAAAAAAGACTCCCTGGAGGGAAGGAGCCAGCCAGGCCTAGAGAGGAGAGAGCAACTCAAGCCACCAGAGCAGAATGACCTCAGGCGAAGAGCCCTGGAGCTGCTGCCCAACAGCCAGCCTGGGCCTGGTGATCCTCACCAAGCGAATGACAGCCACCAACCACATGGGGGGCAGGACATTCAACTGCCACTCAAAACTCTACATTCTGTTTCAAAGCTTGCTAGTCCTTGGAAGAGTTTTAGAGCTACGCCTCTTGAACTAATAACCATTTCCTTAAAACTGAGACATCCCTCAAGATGGGGGCAGCAGACATTGACAGATAACCTGCCACCCACCTGCAATGACAGCCATCACAACAAGGACACTGATTCTGGAGGACAGGACTATCACAAAATAGAATCACTTCAGTGGAAAATATGTTAAGTTGGGACTGACCACTTAGCAGGCTTGTTACATGTCCTTAACAGAGAACTACCAGCACTGTCCCCGCTGACCACGAAGAAAGGACAGAAAGCCCAGGAGGTGACCCAGCACTTCTCACTGGACAGATTCAAGCAACAATGGACAAAGAATGCCAAGCCAGCATGTGAGAATTTATTTTGAAAAAATGCTGCATTACATCCTTTCTTACTCCACAAACAAAATAAGCTCCAGATGAACTCCGGAGGTAAACAGAAAACTCAAAACCACAGAAAAAAAATCAGAAAAAAATTAGCTAAAAGTTGTTCTCATGCTAAAAATGTAAGTCAAAAGCTGTTCTTACGCTAAAAAATAGGGAGTCTGGTGCTGGGATATAGCTCTATGATAAGTGCTTTCTGGGGGAGGGTGGGGAGGGAATCATAATGGCTTATGATCTACGACTATGGACGCTATCAACAGAAAGTTTAAAAAACTTATGCGCAACTAAATATAATAATTAGTATTATAATTTATTTTTAATGGAAGTGAGACAGAATAGTAAAAAAAAAAAATAGCTTATTTCGGCAGTTTCAGCCAGGGATTGAGGCCCAGAGGGAACAAGAAGATGCCAAACCACTTGCTGGCACAATGAAAACTCCTAACTTGGACTAGAACTCATGTCTAACTGACACAATCTACAGCGCCCCCTGCTGTCCATAGTGGAACATTGCTATGACCCCATCCCAGATATGGGTGGACTATGATCCATCCTCCAGATTTAGTAACAAATCAGATTTTCCCCCACCTACCTGAATTAAACACTATAAAGGTGACAGGCAGACATGTGCCTTCTTCTTTTCCTGGCTTCTCCACTTCCTGAGACCCTCTCACCCTCGTTCGGTGTGACCTGAACTTCCCCCATGTGAGTCTGGGCGGGGAGAGGAAACCTAACCCTGTCTCTTAATCCCAGTTTCCTGCTCTCTCTGTCTTATGGTCCCTCGCTCACCTGTGCGGATTCCCACTCTCTTTTCCCCAGCCTCCCTCTAGGGAAAAGCATGCAGCCAATGCCAAGTGTGCTCCCCTCCTTTAAGCTCCCAGATAGTCTCCTAGATTTCACCTTCCGTGGGTTTGCAGCCCCCTCTAGTCTTTCCTCGAAGCTTTCCACGTGTTCGAAATCCCCTTCTGATCTTTCCTTGGAAGCCTGTTTTCCCATAGATGCCACACACTTGTAGATCCATCCCAACTTCTCTTTAAAAGTTTCAGTTTCTCTTAAGTGGTAACTTACCTTCCATGTGCTTCCGGCTTCAGTTTCTCCCTAAACTTCCATCTTTCTTAAATATGTTTCCACATAAAACTGTTATGGCCTTCCTTCCCAGATCCCAATTCCCTAAAAGCAGACTCCCCAATTTGTGATTTCTCCCCAAATAAACTCAGTAATACATAATTTTGTCCTTCTTGAACCTGTATTTATTATTCTTCATTAACGATTAGGAAAGAACTCAAAACTTTAGGGTTCATAAATCTGGAGAACACCCCTGAACCCCAAAATTCCTGAATCAGGGGTGCTGGCTTCTCCCAGTAACAGGCTCTCTAGATGGCAGTATTGGCTAAAGGGAAGGAGAGAACCCAGCACTGCCCAGAGACCCTAGTGCCAGAAAGAATTGGTAAAGTGCTCCTAAGAATAATTCCTCAAGTTGTCCTCTGGCCTCCACACACACCTGTGCACACATACAAACACTCATATATACATGCATGCATAGCACACACACCTGTGCACACATATGCTCATATATACAGGCATAGCACACATATACCTGTGCACACATACACTCATATATACTTGCATGAATACCACAAACAACAGCAATTTAAAAAAACATAGGGGTGCAGGCCTTTCAGGATATAAAAGCAAAACAAAGAGCCTGAGGGAAATTCCTATAACTTTAATACTCAGCACCCAAAGGGCCCCAGACAACCACACTCACTAGAGACAGCTTTTCCTCTAAGAACAGGAACAAGGAAAGGATCATTGGGCCCATTCTGGCCAGCAAGGTACTGGGTGTCCTAAAGACAATTAAGAAAGAAAAATAAAGGCATCTAAGCTGAAGGAGAAAAGAAAAAAAATCTCTATTCAAAACATCATCTTAGATATACAAACCCTAAAAAATATACATAAACACAAAAAGAACTTAAAACTAATAAATTTAGCAAACTAGCAAGATATAAAATTAAACAAAACCCAGTGGTATATCTTATGTACTAGCAACAAACAATCCAAAAGGAAAATTTTTTTAAATTCTAGGGGGCTAGGGAGATGACTTATTGGTTAAAGATGCTTGCTTGCAAAGCCTGCCATCCTGGGTTCAATTCCTTAGTACCCACATTAAAAGACCTCAACATAAGACCTGAAACTCTGAACCCTGGAAGGAGAAAATAGGAGGAACTATCCACAAGACAGAAGTAGGGAAGCACTTCCTGAACAAACCTCCAGTAGCCCAGGAAGTGCAACAATCACTTAACCAATGGGATCTCATCAAGCTTAAAAGCTTCTATTCAGACAAACATACCATACTCAGAGCCAAGAGACCGCCATCAACCTTGGAGATAATCTACCAGCTATAACACAGACAGAGGTCTAATATTGAGAACTTACCAAAAACTCAAAAAATAAATAATAAAAAAATCAAACAGCCCTCTCACAAAATGGGGCATTGATCTCAACAGAGAATTCACAGAGGAAACACAAATGGCCAATTCTCATTTAAGAAAGTGTTTATCATCCTTAATCAGAGAAATGCAAATCAAAACTACAATGAGATTCCACCTTACTCCAGTCAGAATGGCATATGGTGTATCTAATTATGGATAATAAAGGTATCAATAAATTTTTTAAAGCCAAATGCACAAAGTGGTTGCATGTGTCTGGAGTCTGCAGTGGCAAGAGGCCCTGTTGTGATCATAGTCAGTCTCTCTCTCTCTCTCTCTCTCTCTCTCTCTCTCTCTCTCTCTCTCTCTCTCTCTCTCTCATAAATGGAATAGAATAAAATGAGAAAACAATTCTACATACAAACTGCATCATAAAGAATAAACAGAAATTAACTGAGGAGACAAAATACTTGTGCACTTCAAAGTAAGAAAAAAATCTTGCTTTCAAAAAAATGATGTTGTCAGCTTCACATTGCTGGGTATAGGAGGAAGGGGTTTATTTCAAGCTTACAGATCAAGGGGAAGTTCCATAGAGGTCAGAAGAAACTGCTTCCATAAATCCAAGCAGAGAGAAAAACTGCAACAAGCAAATCACCAGCACCAGCACACACCCCCAAAAGCAGCAAACAGCAGGGACCCAGAGCGCTCAAACTTCTCTGGACCCCAGGATCCGCCCCCAGTGACACTTCCTCCAGTCAGGTGGCTGGAGACCCAAGGTACAAACTTTAAAACACATTAGTCTATGAGGGACATACATTCAAACAACCACAACGAACAATACACCCACCGGCCACTAGAAAGACAGCTCTGATATTTGCATAGACCAAAGACCCAGTACTGGGAACAAGCCAGCACTGCTCTAAAACAAGCCTTTACAAAGGTTTGAAAAGGGTACCAAAGTCACTGAGTGGGCAAAGGGAAAGTCTAGCAGCCATGCCACTCCAGCAACATGACCGATGTGCAGATCAGCTCATTTTCTGGGCTGCTTTATACTCATTACTGCAGTCTAGTCTCACTCTGGGCAGGTCCAGTAATAAAAGGAGGCCCCACAAATTCAACCTAACTAAGGCAGAGAAAATTTCAGACTCAAAGTAGGCATAGGCGTGTGTGCACAATTCCAGCACTCAGAGATGGAGGCAGGAGGATTCAAGTCCCAGGCCAACCTGGGCTACACATCAAGACTGTCTCGAAAAGGAGAAGGGAAGGAAGAGGAAAGAAACTCTTGGGCCAAAGCTACAAAGCCCAGGGTCACTAGACAACAACCATATGACACTCACCAAAAGGAATCTAACAGAAATGAGACATACTATAATCCCGCCATAACTGGAGAACAGATCCTGCTGACTTTCCTGATAAATTCCTACAGATATGTGGGAAAATATAATCACCTGAAATTTACAAGAGTAAGTGCCATCCTAATATTTGCCTCAAATATCCTACCAAGTATAAGGGCTTTAACAACACAGGACCTTGAGCTGTCACCTGCAGAGGAAAGTGGGTACCTAAGGCCCTGCTGAGTAGGCCTCCAACACTGAAACTGGCCTCCCAGGACTTGCTGGGAGAACCAGTGCAAGAGGCACCGAAACCCAAAGAGCACATAGTTCTACCACTCAGGCACCTAGAGGCAAGTGTATATATGTGGGTGGACACATGACATACTGTGCACACACACACACTGAGGTGTGCTCTTCAGTCAAGGCCAAAGACAAAGATCCGTTGTTGTTGCTGTTGTTGTTATGAGGACTCTACCACAGGACAACCATTAGCTCAGCCCCAACCATCATGCCCAAGCTGGTCCCTGCTAAGTTGCAGTCCGAAGCCTACAGCTGCCCTCCTGGTGGGGGGTAAGAAAGGAGCAGATTCAGTCTTGCTCTGGGCAGCTATGAGCGTGCATGGCCCCTTCATGGTCCAGGCCACAGCTAGTTGAGGCAGTTATGCTAAAGTTACCAAAGTCAGAATCCAAGAGAAACATAAAGCCTGGGCCCTGAACATTCTCTGCATCTCTGGTGTGCCCGATGCTGCTTCACAGAAAGCACACGCCTGCTTTCACTCCTAACCATCTTGGCATTTTTCTCACACTTTTACAGAACAATGTAAAAATCATCAAAATGCTGGAGAAATGTTAAAAATACTCATTCCTTTCAAAACTGGACTCCTACTTCCAGAAGCCAATCCTTTAAAAAGCAAACCTTCTTCTGTACACGTTGGCTATCCTGTGTGTGTGAAAGGTTACTCCAGAAGAGCCTGGGAGAGGCTCACCACAGGGAATGACTGTGTCCAATAGCAAGGACCAACCAGTACAACTTGTTGCACCACCATAGCATTCTCCATAGGAAAGGCAGGGAATCTGGAGGAAAACACCAGGGTTCTAGCGCACCTGAACTTGAGGCGGTGGTTATCTCTTGTCCTTTATTTTCTAATTGTCCTGCTCTGCTTTTTTATCTGTAACACTTCTACAGGATGAGGAAAGCAAAACACAAAAGCACTCAGAGCACTCTACCAACACTGTGAAGAACCACTAGTAGCTGGAAGCATCAGGGAAAGACAAGCAGCAGAGAGGGAAAATATCTGTGGCTCATAGAAGAGCTGTTGGGCCAATAGCCTGGCTACATAAAAGTTGCTATGAATAAGCCAGAGAAAGATCAGTGCTTAACCACACATATCCTAACACACACACACACACACACACACACACACACACACACACACACACACACACATGCGCGCGTGCCCGTATCATGTGTGAGACATAACATACAGGTGCACACATTCAATCAAAGCCATCTGGGCAGGAGGCTACTGGCTAAGTGGGTGCTGCAGCAGAGGGTCCTCAGGGTCAGGAGTCTCTCTGCCTCTAGGTCAACAAGACATGAAGATGGACATGATCTGCCTGTATTCACAACAGCTAGATTCGTAACAGAAAATTTTATGCAGGTGTGACTTTGGTCATTTTAATAACTTAAGTCACATATTGTTAGTGGCTGAATGATTAGACAGGACAGCTTCGAGTTACAGAAAAAGAAGGGAAACTCCGATGATGATGCAGATGTAGCACTAACATATAAACACGACTAACATAGCACATACGAAAGGGGGAAACTTCAAAGCAATCTCATTGATAGCTATCAAGACAAACACCCAACATATCCAGCAGTAGTCAACACTGCCCACACCATGCAGGACCTAGCGGGATATCCTAAGAACACAGGAGAAGTCACTAACACAACCAAACACACTGAACAGTGGAGGTTCACTCGGGCTGCAGCTCCACAGAGAAGAAGCTTGAGATTCCACCTTCACAACAAGAAGAGACCAACAAAGCATCAACAGCCCAACAAAAGCCTGCAATCACTGGGCAAGTCACCCCCAGAGGACAGACAAGCACATTCTGCAGCCACAGTCCGTACCTGCCATGGAGTGGCAGGACACAGACAGTAATCTGTATGAGGTGCCGGACTCTAGGGATGGCCAGTGAGAGAAAAGGGAAGTTCATGGCTAGATCTGAGAGAAGCAACTAAAAAGAATGACATGTTGGCTCCTGTTGCAGACGGGTCAACCCTCGCTTGTTTGGCCCCTGTGCGTGGGCAGAGTATGCCTGTGGTGGAGGAAGTTGCTTGATTCCAAGAGAAACAAAGAAATGGAGAACAGAGCGGGGCCAGCAGCAAGATAGCCCCAAGAAGCCACCCAGTGACCAACTTCCACCAGCTACACACCAACTCCCAAAATAGCCCTACCATCTGGGAAACTGAGCTTTAACCCACATGAACCTGTTGAGCACTTCACATTCAAACCATGGGGATCTCACACACTGCAGGTTTCTTCTCTGACAACCCCCAAGGTCCCAGAGATGAGCCAGGAGAGACCCTGTCGGAAAGATCTTTACTGGCCCTGGCAGGAAGATGAGAGTAGCGCCCTGTGGTGGTGTGCATGTAAGATGTCCCTCACGGTCTCGTGTGTTTGAATACTTAATCCCTAGCTGGGGGCACTGTTCTGGAAGTTTCTAGACCCTTCTTTGGGTTTTGTAGTCCCGTCTCTACTTGCTGCTTGCTCTACTTCCTCCCTGCTGCTGTGATCACGTGACACTGGCTTCCTGCTCCTGCCAACTTCCCCACCATGCTGGACTCTGAACCTGTAAGCTGAATTCAACCTTGTCCTTCCACAGCTGTTTATAGTCAGGTACTTTTGTCCCAGCAAAAGAGAAGGAGCCAGAGCCAACGCCCGGCCTAGCCCACTGGAAGGACTCCTTCCTCACAAAGCCTTCTATCTCATCTGGGAGGGCGAGGCAAGGTGTGGAGGACAGCCCAGGCTCAGGACCACCAGAGGGAGTTAGTCACAGGCTATAGACCGCTCCCCCACCTGACCCCAGAACCATAAGGGTTATGGCAGAGTGAGAAGTCACAGCACAAGGTGCTGCACCCGCAGCCTCCCTCAGGACTGAGGCTGGTGGCAGCAAAGGAAGCAGAGGTGTGGCACCTCTGCTCTGTCTCCAGTAGATGTCAGACACAGACAGCTCAGACAGGGACCCATCTACCTCAGCTCCCACGACCTCATACAACACAGCCAGAGTCCAGAAAATCTTACAAGGTGTGAAAAAGGCAAGAAAAAGTCCAGAGACATAAACATACATGGGAACCAAGCTCAGACATGACAGACTAATCAGATGAGGGATTTAAGACAACAGAGATATGTGTGCTAAGGGCTCAAACAGGAGAGGGGACTTGCGAGAAGAGATGGGTCACGTGGCACGATGATGGAAACACAGAAACGAGAGCACAGAGGAGAAAGGAAGCATTTCGTGAGCACAGCAGGAAGCGCTAGTGAGCATGAAGAAATCTCAACCAAGAATGAACTAAACTGCGCCCCAAGGGGAAGCGAATTTCAAGATGAATAGAACATCCAGAAATGGTAGAACAATGCCAAAAGGCCTAAGCATGCAGAGCAGGAGCACCTGAAGAAAAGAGAGTAGAAGTGTGACGTGGCAACGGCTGGAAATTGTCGGAAACTAACACCACCCACCAAACGACAGCTGTAAGATGCCCAGCAAACATCATGCAGGAAAAACATGAAAAATCCACACCTTAGCAGATCTCATTCAAACTGAAGAAAACCAGTGATAGAAAAGACCTGAAGGAGGCAAGGAAAAAGCTATACCTTAGGTATGGAGAAACAATGACAAGAATTACAGTGAACTTTCCAACAGAAACCATGCAAGCCAGAGTCAAATGTTCAAGTGATGAAACGTGTTAAAACCCACAATTATGTATATAGAAAACCTGCCCCTCAAAAGTGAAAGAGTGATCAAAGTTTTCTCAGATCAATGAAGACCCACCTTGTAAACCAGAGAGAAGGAATAAAGGTGTTTAAAAAGTTAAGTGCAAAGTTCTTTCCTAACTGCCAACAGTCATCTGCAATAACACTACAACAACCCGGAACTCTAGTTATTTCCTGTGATGGCAGGATGCCAGCAGATGCTTAGCCTCCCATGCTGGTGTTCACCCCAGGATAACCCTCACCTGCAAGAGCAGGAGACCTGTGAACAGGGAAAACAGCACTCCTGCAAAGGGACTCTAGTTGTACTTAAATGCCACCATGGGTGGGCCTTAAGATAAGCAGGAGGGAGATGGTTCTAGGCAGGGCTGGCTTCATCAGGTGGCCACTTCCTAGTTTAAAGGTCAGTGTCTGGAAACAGGCCCTGTAGCAGGGAGCTACCAAGAATCTCATACTGCAGCAAACGGTATAGGTCAACAGCCTGGGGCAGCCTGAACACAGACTCTGCCCTGGACAAGCCCTGGTGAGAACCAGCCCCACCCACAGAAACCTAAGACAGTAAATTGGTACTTGTTACAGAGCCCAGAAAACTAGCCAACATCCTTAATGTTATAAATGTGCATGTGTGTATAACGAAACAGGAGAAATACTTCTAATATTTTTGTCCTAGTTGGATTTTGTTTGGGCATTATGTTTATGGTAAGGATTTAGTTTGTCACTTTAGCTGATGTTGGCCACATGTGAAGCACGCTGCTCCTAACTCCTCTGCTGGTCAGTCTGTCCAGCTGCCTCTCTTAGCCTATCAAATGCTTATCACCTATGTTTTCAATCAACTCTTGGCATTAATTTTACTATCATCTGATTTTTCATTTAATTCTTAGATTTCTACTACCTTTCTACATACTTTCAGCTATGGCATAGGTCTGTATTCTTGCTTTTTGAGACTAGTTTATTACTTCTTGTTTTAAAGCAGTGACTTTGAAAATTGTGTAATGTATGTGTTAGAATTACTACACGGCACATGCTTGTCTGTTACATGTTTATGATGATCTGTATGCTAAGCCAGCCCATTCTGGGGAAATGCTAAGGTCAGAAGGAGGCTCAGAGGCCCATTATTTACAGAACCACATAACAAGCACAAATAAGGCCAAAGAAAGAACTCTGGGGCAGAGACTCCAGAGGGGAAGGACTACGCAACCTCAAGCAGGTGAAGGACAGCACCCTGGAACTCCCAGGAAGCTAGCGATGAAACTAGCGATGAAACTGAATGACGCTAACGATAGTCAAGAGCTCAGGAAAAACAGCAGCTTATAAAGCCAGCACAGGAAACCAGCAGCCATCACACATGCTGAGGGCCAGTCAGAGAAATCCCCATTTGCGATGGCAACAGGTAACTCTAGCCCAGGCTGACCTGGATTTCACTCTGTAGTCTCAGGCTGGCCTGGAACTCATGGCAATCCTCCTACCTCTGCCTCCCAAGTGCTGGGATTTAAAGGCGTGCACCACCACGCCCAGCCTAACAAGTAACTTTTTGAAGGTGAAAATTTTGCATGGAAAAAACTTTTAAAAGACACTTCCAAAAGAGACAAAAAGAAAATAGACTTGAGTTTCCAGAAATCAGACTGGCTCAGCCTCACCAAGCCCCAACTCTCTGTAAGTCAGGCCAGGAGCATACCCAATGCCACCACAGCTGGCGGCTGCCTGACCCTAACCCACCCAGATGAACCTGGGTCATGCTAAGGCTCACATGCAAAGATAAACCCCAACTCAATATCCAAATGCAACTATGAAGAATGCACCTCACCACCATAACCTTTGCATGGCAAAAGCCAAGCAAAGCACCTGAAAACATATGTGATATGTATCACAAGCATTAATCTGCCTAATATTTGGAGACCTTTCAAAGGTTAAGGAAAAAATTTTAAAAAATAAAAATAAAAGAAATAGGGGCAAAGAGCCCTCAGAGGTATCACAAAAGACCACAAAGTAACCTCACCTGCTAGAATGCCACCCGGGCTTCCTCCGCTAAGGTATATGAAGCCCCAGGCTTGTCCCAAATACCTAGCTGGAAATAACCACCAAGTAATCTCCAGAATGGCCCAAAGAGTAGAGACAGGAGGAACAGAAACCCAAAGTCATCTTCAACTGCATAGCAAGGTTGAGTCCTGCCAGGGGTGCATCAGACCTTGTCTCAAAATACTAAGGGAAGGAGAGGGAGGAGTAAGACTAAGAATAATGACCCTCGCATATGCCTGGTGTTCCCAGAGCACAGTCAGGAGGAAGGATGCACACCTGTGGGAGAGGGAGGGCACACGATGCTGGGGAGATGAGTCTAGACAGTGTGCTGACGTCTGCATAAGGATGAGGACCGCAGCAATGTCGGGCTCTGTGGGGATCCCACCAGAATCTCACAACCTGCACCTTACTTGCAAACAGGGTCCCCTCTAGGCCTTAGAGGTGGCATGTGCAGCTGCTGAGGCCGAACATGCAAAGAGCACCTCTAGACAGCAGCTGTGGTCTTTGGGGACCTCAGCTCTGCCTAGTGGCTCCTCCTCCAGCCAACTCTCTCCAGGTCCAAGAATTGCTTCTGCCTGGGCCCCAAGGGGCACACATGGATATGAGGAAGCAACTGTCTGCATGATCTTCACAGTCTGATGGGAATCACTAGACATGTACCTTATGCCCCTCGCTTGGCCCCTTCCCCTCTAGGCACGCTCATAAACTCTCAGTTTAAGAAAAGAATGAAGGTCACAGAAGAGCAATGAAAACTACTTGGCAGAAAGGCCTACACTCAACCCTTAGTTCACCTTGAAGGGTCCTAGGAAAGGCACTGGCCACTCTCTCAGACCTGGGTCTTGTCTGGAACAGAGGTAACAGTGCCTTCACCCATAGGCTGGCACCAGAACACTGAAGAATGGACCTCCAGGACACACTGCGCATATCATGGGGTGGCTAGTCACAATGATCAGGACCTCTCTGGCCCAAATGTCATTCCCAGCAGCCACCCTGTGAGCTCTGAACAGCTAAGATGCTTCCCTTTCTTGGAAATACTAACACACTAGAATCTGGGACGTTCTGAGTCTGCTGGGCATCCATGGCTGCATTAGCATCCACATTTGCCAGCTTGTCCTGTGACATGAGTCCTGCTCTGTGACTCTTCACTGTGCTGGCTCCAGGAATCCACCCTTAGAAACCCCCCAATTCTCCCAGATTCCTACACCCCACCCCCGAAGGCTGCGGGCCAGCACAGCGAGTGAAGAGTGTACATAGGCCATCTCTCACACTCATCCTGACTGCCCAGGCCTGGAAAACAGGGATCCAGTAGGCACCTGACTGACTAAAAGCACATGGCTCCACTCGTCCAAACCACCTAAGACAGAGACCCCCTGAGGAAGCAAGTGCAACTTGGGGCTGTGTAATTCTATCCAGGTTTGCAAACGCACAGTGGCAAAAAGGAGGATGCCTCTAGCAGGAGTCAGGGCTGCAGAGCAGGGGAGACAGGCACTCAAGATGGGTGGGTGCACAGCACAGGCAGGCGCTCAGGACAGACAGCAAGGCACATGCCCACAACAGCATCCTCAGCTGACAGGCACATACTTTCCCCCTGGGACTCTCAGGGCTGAGAACTGTAGCCTCACACTCAGACCACACACACAACCATCCGGGACCTTCACCTCCCACACTTCAGCACCCAAAAAGGAGCCAATGACTGCCCGTGCAAGCACTAGGCATGTGCCATTATCTTCTGTCAGATAAACACAGCTGTCCTTCAGCAGGTGAGCACCCTGCCCTACCTAGAAGTCTGCACTGGAACTCCAGCTGAGGGCAGACCAGGGAGCAAACCATAGGAGCCTGTCTATCCATTCAGGACCCGGCACACTAGGTGCTTACACGACCAGCTGTGGCGAGACACAGCCCACTGATGACAACTTCCTTGAACATGAACTCATCTTTCCTCAAACACTTCCTTAGGACTTCCACACACACCTAAGCCTCCCCCTCCTGGACACGCAATGGGCCCCACCAGGGCACAAGGACTCAGGGCAGTGCTGCTGGATTCAGCAGGAAATCCACCCTTATCCCTTCGGAAAACCATTTCCTCTCATGAGGAACCCAATCTTGTCCATACAGTCATGAAAACACTGAGCTAAATATAGTTTTGTACAAGGAAGTGCTGATTGGGCCTCCCCCAGTGACAAGTGCAAACTGTGTCCCCACAACAGGACAAGAGTGCCTGCTGACCTGGAGGAGCCAGGAGAAGGAGCCCCTGTAGTGTCTTCTGGGCCTACAGAGCCCAGTGTCTTCTCTGGAGACAGGGCTCCTTCCCTGAGGGGCAATCTGGAAATATCCTCTCACTTAATGACCCAGGTTCATCTGGGTGGGTTAGTAAGAAATTCAACCAGTTTAGCTGTCTGCTCAGGATGCCTAACTTTTCCAGAACACACACAAACGAGAACCTTAACCAACTGGGGAGTTTTAAAACAATATAAGTATTTTCCCCTAAAAATTGCCCTAGAACATATTTTAAATGATAACTTTTCATCAGAAAGGATCAAATTCTAAGAAATGAAGTTGAACTAGGAGGTGGCTTAGTAGGTAAAGTGCAAGCATGAGTATCTGAGTTCAACCAGAACCTATGTTTTAAAAAAAGGGGGGGCTGGAGAGATGGCTCAGCGGTTGGGGCACTTGCCTCCAGTGCCTAAGGCCCTGAGTTCAATTCTCCAAGACCCACATAAGCCAAACCCACAAGGTGGTGGCTCTGGTGTTCTCTCCTCTCTCTCTCTCTCTCTCTCTCTCTCTCTCTCTCTCTCTCTCTCTCTCTCTCTCTCTCTCTCTCTCTCTCTCTGCTTGAAAATGAATAAATAAAATATTTTTAAAAAGAGTACAACCTTTAAAAAAAAAGCTGGGCTGGAGAGATGACTCAGCAGTTAAAGGAGCTTGTGTGCAAAGCCTGATGGCTGGGTTCAGTTCCCCAGTACCCACATAAAGTCAGATGATGCACAAAGTGGTGCATGTATCTGGAGTTCCTTTGCAGTGGCAAGAGGCCCTGGCACCACCATTCTTATATTCATATATTCTCATATTCTCTCCCCTTTGAATAAATACAAATTTTTTAAGTGCCAAGCATGATGGTATGCACTTGTATTCCCAACACTGGGAGGGTGGAAACAGGATGATCCCTAGGGTTCAATGACCAGCTAGCTAGTCTAGCCTACTAGTGAGCTCCAGAAAATGAGAAACCCTGTTTCCAAATCCATATACATAGAGATGGTGCCTGAGGAATGGCACCCGGGTTTGTCCTCTGCACATGTACACGCACTCCCACACCTGCATTTGTATACCTATGAACACACACACACACATACACACACACACACACACAAATACACATCTAACTTTGAAACAGCAGCATATAAAAATGAAGTCCAAGGCTAAAACCAAACAGTAAGTCCTACATATCACCATCAAAATTTCACCTGTCCCTCTGATAGCATGATACCCAGTCATGGGTCCAACAACCTGTGGACAAGAGCTTCACACACACACACACACACACACACACACACACACACACACACACACAAACTAAAAGAACACTGGTTTGCAAATCATAGCAAACCTATATGTCAACACCAGAAGACAGCTTGGGAAGAGTGAGGGACATACGAAGCGAAGGCTGTCCAGCTACTTCATGCTGTTTGCCTGTTTGCACATTTAAACAACTTAAAGCACAGACTGCTTTCAAAGATGAAGCACACTCACTTCAAAAACTCACCTGCCAGTGTCCTCCCAGCAGGATGTCCACAGTAGCTTCCACCCCCACAGAGCCACACCCACCACACATGTCCCCACTCTCCTGATGGGAAGCAGAGTGAGCCTCTCTTCCCCTCCTGCAGGGCACCTACTTTCACTCTGCAGAAACAGACCAACTGTAGTCACACAGTCATGAGAGGCCAGAAACCCTGCCTTTCATGAGGGAGAGCTGGCACTGTACACACCTGGCCCAGTGAGGCTGGTCTCTGTCTTGCCTAAGATGTGGCCAGAAAAATCCAGCAGCTCTCATCCATGGCTCTATAGATGTACCTGCTCTTTAGTCCAAAGGGAAGTCCTGACATAGCAATGTATCTGCCTTGCCCAGCAGGTATCTATACTTGTGGGCATTTTCAGCCATTGGGCACCTTGGCAGGCAGGTAACCCACCTCATGAACTAGAAAACAGTATCTGTCAAAAATGAGCAAAAGTTCAAGCTACTAGGGGAAAGGACCAACCACAGGGCTAAGCAACTCTTATCCAAAATGTCTGGACCAAAAGGGTTTCAGAGTGTGGATGCTTTAGATTTGAAATATCTGCATGCATGTAGTGAGATATCTTGGGATGGGACCACATTTAAATCCAGAATTCATTTATGCTTCTAATCTACCTCACATACAGAATCGAAAGGTATTTTGTGAAGTACCAATATTTAAGTTGCCTATGATTTTACTGTGGCCTGTTATAAGAGATCAGGTTGGAATTCTCCATCCCTGACAGTGTGGTAGTGCTCACAAAATCTAGTAATTGGGCATGTCAGATTTCATGCTTTGAACAAGTCTATACAGGAGAAATGATTGCCAAGAAATGCAGAGGCTGGGGTTTGGGGAGCAATCGTGTGTGAAGGATAAGAGTGCAGCCAAGGACCAAAGGAGGGAGGTAAGTGCCCTGGACAGGTTACAATCATGTCTGAGAGAGCACCCTGTATCTTGAAGGGCGGAGCCACCTGCCGCCACCCTGACACACAGATTCACTGCACAAAGGAACACAGCTTGACCTGCTGCTGGCTGCCCATCTGGATGACAAAGGAGCCGTGTCAGCTCAGGGTTGGGACAGTAGACACCCAGCCACTGGCTCAAGTCACTTTGTTTTAAGAACCAATGACGTTTATCACAGAAACAATTTCAAATAGAACCTCCATCTCTGCCAGCCACAGAAGGCAGTGTGGGCTCCTTCGGGTCCTGCACAGCACACAGCCCCCAGGCTAAAAACCAGCCCAGCAGAATCTACCACACCACTGCCACAAAGGAAACAGACAGGAAAGCCAATGAGCAATGCTAAGAGCTGGGGGAGAAAAGCTAGTATACTGGTAAGCCCCAGGGAGAACAATCCAGGGAAGGACACAAATTCCCAGCATCAGGACCATGAGGGTTATCACTATAGACATGACAGACAGGACAATACATGAACTCTGTACTCACAACTCAGATGGCTAAGAACAAAGAGACAAATTACTCCCTAAACAATAGATGTTTAAGCACAGTTTATTTTTCCTTAAAAAATAAAACTGAGTACATGATGAAACAGAAAGCATTATTCATTAAACAAATATTGGTTAGTATAAAAAACAACTTTCCCACATAAGAGGCAGAGATGGCCTCACTGGTGTACTCCAGAGACACTGAAGAAAGGGCCACCGTCAGTCTCACACAGCTCTCTCCAAGCCCAGAGAGAAGAGGGAAGAAGAGCCCATGTTCTATGAGGCCATGTGAGAAACACCTGAACCAGACAACATCGCTGCAGAG
Source organism: Zapus hudsonius (assembly GCA_004024765.1). Taxonomy (NCBI): domain Eukaryota; kingdom Metazoa; phylum Chordata; class Mammalia; order Rodentia; family Dipodidae; genus Zapus; species Zapus hudsonius. Next base: position 47,629 of record PVHP010004257.1, on the reverse strand, counting down.
CCTGAGTGAGAAGAAAGCCATAGGCAGAGGCTGCAAGGAAAGAGTCCCAAAACACATGTGGGGATGCAGCAGGGAAATGGGCTACATGACAGAGGTTTGACCCAGGACAATTACAGTATCTAATATTCAAGGTCAATGTGATCCACCATGGTTGGAATGAAGGAGAAAGGCTGCAGGCTCCTCCAATGGTCACAGACAAGCACTTGGCAGCGTTCAACACTCCTTTAGAGTAAGAGCTCTCAGTAATGTGGGAGACAGGAAGAAGCACCCTGATGGATAAGGGATAGTGACAACCCCACAGAGAAGGTGCCTTACAGGTGACTAACTGAAAGGAGCCACTGACTCGTGTGTGTCCAAGGGCACAAGGGCACAATGAGGAGGGAGGACTGGAGAAGAGACGTTCCAAGGTCTTGAGGGTCCTGAGGAGTAACAGAATCAGTAGAGAAGGCACACAGGTACTTCCTGTGCAGGTTCTGTTCACAGCTGGCCAGGGACATCCATGAGGTCCCCAAAATAATGCAGGCCATTACCAAGCACTTGGTTACCCATCAGAGCTAAAAGGTAAGACCCCATTGCTGAAGACACCACTGGCTGCTGTCTCAGGACACTGAGAGACCACGTGAAAACTGAGGAAAGCCAGTCCTCTCCTGACAAACCCTCACGGCACTGTAAAGTGCCATGAGAGCTTCTAGGTGACAATGGTCACCAGCAGCATGAATAAGCAGGGGACCCTGCAGTCCATGCAATCCACCACCAGGCAAGGTCTACATCCACACACTTGGACAATAGTGGCATACAGCCTTTGTGGGTAGCCAATTGCCCTCTGATTGGACATGAGGCCCGTTCTTTGAGAAAGAATTCATAACTAGTACTGGGACCCAAGTCAGAACCCCATGGCCAGGAAATTCACAAACCCCAAAGAGAAGCCCCAATTGCTCTCTAGACAAGCAGAGTGGGTATCCACATCAAATGTCTTTCAAGCTTCTATGTATATCCCCTTCATCAAAGCTGCTCTCACTCTTGGTTGGAGAATTTGTTTAATTTTACAGATAGCAGAGAACACTGGGGAGATCCAAGATCCATCAAAGCAGCAAGAAAAGACAGCTGACTGCTCAGCACAAGATGTGCCACCTCTACATTTACCAGGGTCCAGGAGAAACTGAAGAGGGAGGCAGCTCCCAATGCTAGCCTCCAGGGAAACATGGAGGTGAATGGAAATACATCCAGCAGAAATACTGAGGCTACAGAGAACTCAACACTAAAGCAAACTGCTAGCACTTCTGCCAACACTCAGAGATTATTGCAGAAGAGGGGACTGAAAGACTGTAAGAGCCGCAAGGCAGACAGAAATATCCTGAGGCACAGCCCCTCCTTCCACCCTACCCACCCACCACTGACTTAGACCCTAATTACCCAACAGTGAGCCCCAATAACCCTACTGAGGAGGTCCCTCAGGGAAATGGGTTTGGGGGAGAGGGGATAGAAGACTATATACAACCAATGTGATAAAAATCAATCCTAAGGGCTGGCTAAACAGGAGCTATGACTGTGTGAGGTCAGACACAGAGCAATGTACAGTTTCTTTGCCTTCCCCTTACACTAAGGCACAGAACAGGAAAACGAACTCCATGAATTCCATAGGTGTGATGGCTAAATTCTATTGACAACTTGATCAGATGACTCAAGTAAATATGCAACTCTGGGCAGCCACTTGGGTTGTTCTGTGAGGGCGTGTCCTGGCAGGATTGATGGCTGTGGTAGTCTGAACGTGATAGCGTAACTGTATGGCCCCATAGACTCAGATGTTTAATTAAAATTGAGCTTGCAACTTCAGCCCCTGCTAGAAGAGGCATGCCACTGGCGGAGGATCCTGGAGTCCAGGCCTAAGGTGTTTTAGGGGCAGATCTTCAGTTCAGCCCTAATAGGTGTAAAAAGAGGAACTTGAGCTCTGGAAGTTCGTGCTTACTGGGGGTGGTGTCTCTCTGCTTGGATCTATGAAATGAAGCCAGCTTCTTCCACACTGAGGTGTTCCCATACCTGAAATAAACCCTTTCCTCCCATAAACTGTGTCTGGTTGAATGTTTGTCCCAGTACTGTGGAACTGTGGAACTGACTGCAAAAAATGGAGTTAGGAACAGAACACCAGAACAGGTGGCCCTTCCAAGGATGGAATACATATATATATATGTGCTTCAAGGGGACACAGGGCCTTTTGCCTGGCTGCCCATGCTACTCACTGGTGCATGCATCTACCCTGTTCCTGCCATCCTTCAGAGACACTGGAACCCGGCTTCATCAGCCTTCCAACGTGGACTAAAGATCAGCAGCTCCCCAGGAATCCTCCAGGCTTTCAGTGCCACATTGGGCACTGCCTCAAGAACTGGACAGCTACTGGGTTCTCAAATTCCCCAGCCTGCAGATAGGCATTGTTGAACTGTACAAACCATATCCTCTAAGTTAATAATCTCCTTTATAATACATATTCACTGTATTGGTTCTCTTGGTCTAGAGAACCCTAAACTAAGACTATATCTAACCAAATACAAACAAGACCCTCCATGCCAACAACTACAAACTATGGCTGAGAAAACATGAATACACCTCAACAAAGGAAGCTACAATGCCTCTGGCATCAATCAGGACGGCTCTGTGGGGTGTGGAGGCACCCTCCTGCTGGCCCATGAAATCAATTCAATACAGACCATAACCTGAGCAGGCTCTGACAGACTGAAAAGTGCTCTAAAATATACATGAGATGGAGTATTCCCAGAATCTGCAGCATACAGGAAGAATTGTGAAGGGCTTCAATGACCTCAGGACTTACTTTATGAAGCCACTATCATCCAGATGGGGTCCTGGGATGAGACTCAACATAACAGAAGAGTATCTAGGAACATATGTATACGTACATCTTGATTTTCAACAAAGGTACCCCTGCAATCTAATGGAAATCAAAGCCTCATCAACATGAGGGAGTGCCAGAGCTGAACACTAAACAGAACACAAGCTCCAACCACCATGCCACAGCACACGCAAACACACGATGGGGCAAACCAAAGGCCTGAATGTGAAAGGTAAAGGAGCAAGGCTTCTAAAGGAAAGGCTGCTTGTGACCTGGTTCCTAGAAGCAAAGAGGTCTTGCATCACCGAGAACATAAACACTAAGAAGTCACAGCTAGAAGCTGCTGATTACCAAGGACACCACTGGGAAAATGGGCAGTCCCACCACAGACAGGAGAAAAGACGTGGAAAAGACATCCACGATCACAGTTCAGAAATCATAGGAAGTCCTGAGACACAACAGTATAAAAACACAATGAAACACCAACATAAATTACAGCAAATATTCTGCCAAACACGCACACAAACTGTTGTAGTTAGATTTTTGTTGTTCCAACTAAAAGCAGCTTGTGGAAGAATGGCTTACAGACTCAAAGGTAAATTCCATGATGGAAGGGAAAACGACGGCATGAGCAGAGAGTTGACATCACCTCTCCACCACAGCATGCAAACAGCATCAGGAAGGTGTACCAAACACTGGCGAGGGGAAGTTGGCTATAAGCCCCATAAGCCTGGCCCTAACAACACACCTCCAACAAGGTTCCAATTCCAAAACTACCATCAGCTGGGGATTGACCATTCAGAACACATACATTTGTGGGAGACACCTGAATCAAACCATCCAAATCTGCCCCTGGCCCTGACAAACTAATAATCATACAGGATGTAGAATGCAATGCACTTAGCTCAACTCCAAAAGTCCTCGCAGATTTTATCAATCCTGATGATACTCAAACATCTTTCAACTGAGCCATAATACCAAAAAAAATAAAAATAAAAAAAATAATGGCACAGAATAGTCACACTGCAAAAGATGGCATTGGACATAGCAAAGACAAATTGAACCAATACAAGAGTTAAAACAAACAGGGTAAACATAAAACTCTAACTCCAAGTCTAATAATAACCAATAACTGGTCTCTAGAGTTCCAATTCCACCCCTCCAGCTCAGCTACTCACAGTCTAGGAAAACTTCATCCGGTGCTGGCAGTTCTCCTTGGCAGCCATCCCATAGTCTTGGCATTTCACTGAGTCTCCACTGCAACCCACGGTTCATCCTCATGGCTCCATCAAGCCTTCACACAGGCAATCCAACACACTTGCTTCACAATGCCGATGGCCATTTCCAAAAACAAAACTGTGTTGTAAATCCAATGACCTCTCCTCATGCATTTGTTATATTCCATAGTACCAGGTGAGCTACCAACTTGTTAATCCGGGGGGGGGGGGAAACAAAGCCAACTATGAGGAGCAGGAAAACTTCAATATTCAGGATACCTACTTCAAAGGAGTCCGCATTCTTCCTGCTGTCCTGATGCAGCTAGCCCAAATTCAATGGTTGTAATCTCTCAAACAATTGTAGCTGAACAAGCAGCAATTTCAGCCCAAAGATTTCATTGCCTTCTGTATCATCTCCATCTGCTCACACCAGTCCATTTCTACCCAAAAAAACCCTGTACAAGTTCTCAGAACACAGGCAGGCATAACGCAGCAAGCCTCTCACACAAACTGCTTCCAGACCAGTCCTGACAAAGTTCTTTCTCACCACCATAAGCCAAACCTCACAGTCCATAGTTCTCACTGCATTCAGGTCTTTCAACTCTGACCAGTATAGTCTATCAAGCTGTACTTATAACACTGCAAGACTTCTCTTGGGCCAAAGTTTCAAATCCATCCACATTCCTCCTCCTGCATATCAGTTGCAAAAGGCCAAAGCCACAGAACCAGGGTTCTAGCAATGACAGACCCCACTCCTGATACCAAAACTGTTGTGATTAGCTTTCATTGCTGTACAGAAAGGGACACCTGGATCAAACCATCACACACACATACACATGCCAAGAGAGACAGAGCACCAACAGGTAGTACCCAAGAAGACACTCACTTCACTCCACTAAAGAATCCAATGAAAGTTCCACTGAGCAAGACCCACTACACACTAGCAGGCTGATGGAAATGAAAACCAGGCACCAAGCACCAGGAAGGATCCAGAACAAATAAAACCTTCACATCATTGGAACAGAGAGATGCACACCACAATGCAAAGTCCTATCAGATTTTTATAAAAATTAAACAAACACCTCCCTCACAACACAGCAATGCTGCACACATGCAGAATTACCTAGGAGAAAAGAAACATACTCGAGTTCTGGGTCAAGATGGCGCAGGTACAGGATCATTAGTATTAATAGGGTAAAAAAAAAAAGTAATAGATTGCAAAACTCACTTTTTTATCGGGAAAAACTTTAGTTAGCAGTACCAGAGGCTCTAGAGAGTGTAGAGAGCACAGCAGAGACAGCCCCAACCGGCTGGTTTCTACCTGCAGTAGCGTCCCGCAAGCCGCGACTCTGGGGGAGCTGGGAGCCTGAAATCGGAGGAGCAAGACCAGTGCAGCCGAGCAGCAGGAGAGCTCGCCACGCGAACCAGACACCACAGCAACCAGCCAGGAAACCCATGTCCCCAGCTCCAGCAGCGTGCGCCGCAGGACCGGAGGAAAAGCCAATTGAGGACAGCTTCTTCCCAGAGAAGAAAGACTACAAAAGAGCAGTGGCTCTTCCAACCCTACCAATGAGCCACAGGCCGATGGCTATCTTCCTGCAAGAGATACGCCACCCCAGACCTACCATGGAGGATCCACATGGAACCCTGCAGGCAGTGATAGGATAAGCAAGAGACCTAGAACCACAGCCAATCGGTCAACCCAGGATGAACCAGCGAAACAAACACCAACAATTTTAAACACAACCTAAGCAGAAGTACAGAGGCCCCTAAGGTCTCAACAAAAGCAGCCTTAATACTCACTCACCATGACTCAGGGAACTGAGCAGAAGAGGGGGTGGAAAGATTGTATGAGACATGGTGAGGGAGAATATCCAGAGACATTGCCCACCTCAGTAACAACATACAAAAGGGGGTGGAATCGGGTTAACTTCTAGGCTATTCACAACCCCCTATCCCATGGACTGACCCAGACTGCCCACAGAGGAGGAAATCCAACTGATGGGGGACAGGGAAGAGGGAAATAGGGGAATTGGAGACATCATCACATTATTCCCTTATTAAGTGTATCTAATTATGGATAATAAAAAAATTAAATTAAAAAAAAGAAACATACTCACACAAGAAAGGTACAGCAGAACATGTCAACAGAACAGCTGAAGAAACCAGGAAGACTGTCCCTCCTGCTGCAGAATGCCACTAGCCACAAAAAGTAACTACCTCTAGCTGGTCATGGTCATGTACCCTGGAATCCCAGCAGATGGGAGGCTGAAACAGCAGCATAGTGAAATGCTAGCTTAAAAAAATAGTAATAGTAAAAAAAATAATAACATAAAAGAGAGGTTCAGAGCCACAGAGGTGTGTTGCTCCAGCATAGACAAGAGATTGGCTAGGAGAAGACCCGAAATATACCTCCTAGGTCAACGGGGAAGGGCTGGCTAAACAGGAATCTGCACTTAGCACATGTACATTCAGGGTTTATGTGCCCCACTATATGTGAATTAAATCTCAGAAGGAAACACTGACACCAAGCTGAACCTCACTCCCAAGTTTCTCGGGGAAGAGCACTAGATTCTAGAACGGCTGATGAACAAATAAAACAGGCCAAACAATAAGAGACACTGCCAATACCACAGCCCCCTGCAGCAGATGGAGGGCACTGTCTTGGTGCAGGGACAGTCCACAGCCATGCAGGCCTCACATGCAGCCTGAGGGATAGTGGCACAGCCTCACCATCACCGGGGCAGTTCAGGTTGCCAAAGCTGAAGAATCAAGAATCAGGAAAGATGGTCAAGACTGCAAACCAACATGACCCCAAACTTCCTTTCTCCAACAAGATATGCTGATTACCTCAGAATTTTTTTAATCTTATAATTAAAGCCCAAAATTAGTCTAAAAATAGGGTCCCTTGCCTCCTATCACTTAGAAGCCTAACATTGGAGGATCACAAGTTTGAGGCAGTCTGGGCAACATAACAAGACCTTGTCTAAGAAAAAAAATGAATGTATTCGTGTAAAATACACATGTGCTAAATCTCCCTGCTTCTCCCTTACATGCTACTAATCACTAATGGGGTGTCCCAGTGCCATCTCCCCATTTTGTAGTCCCCGCCCTACAGGAGAAGGGAAAGACAGCTGGAGCCACGGGCTCCAACTGCAGACTGCACACAGACAGTGCCCCCCCCCAATGAAATGCAACCCTCAGATTTCTGCCCTGCCCCTTACTCCTTATCCAACAAGCCAGAGTAGCCAGACCCTCTCCTAACCTGTAGTGCCATCCAGAAAACAAAAACCCTCTAGGTGCACCCATGGGGCTAAGAGACCTTTCTTGGTCCCCTCCACTCCCTGTGCTCCACAGCTGCCTCCTCTCCTATAAGATCAAGTGCTGCCACTCCTCTGGGGCTCATCCAAACGAGCTAGAGCTGGGACCATGCAACCACCTAACCCAGCAGCTCTCAGGAGTCGTCAGCTCTGGGAGCCAGTCCAGGCACCACAGAGGTGGCTGAGGGAGGTGAGCTGGAGGGGGGCCTGGCCCTGGCTCAGTACTAAATGAGCCCTGCTGTCCCTTTCCCCCACGTCTGGTGGATGGGGCTGATGGGAAGCGTGCAGGTAAATATAGAAACGACAGTATCCTGAGGCACAAGAGGACTGCTAGTGGGGCCAGCATGGCAACTCATGTCAGAGCAGCTCCATATGTACCCCAGTGAGCACCGGGCACAGACTGGGGACCCTGGGTTCAGGCCAGGGCTTGCCTTACAAGCCCCATGGCCTGACTGAGAACCAACATCGGTTCCAGGATGAATCAGGACCCAGCAGGCTGCCAAGACCCTGAGGAAACAGAGGAGTGTAGCAGAGCCACACAGCAAGCCGAAACTGGGCTCCTGACAAACACAGCACCGAGCCCGAATCAAAGCCTTACACACAGGCCTGGGAAACACAGGTGTTTAAGGGAGGGCAGCCCTGGCCCCACCACAGCCAAGGTCTATTTAGGTCTGCGGAGTTGTCCCTGAATGGGACCTGAGGCAGGAAAGTGCACACAAAGCGCAGGGCCACAGCATCCCTCCCACCTGAGTAGGTCAAGCCTATACCACGAAGCCTGTGACTGGCTTCGTCACAGGCAAAGTCCTAGAAATGAACCATCGGTGCCTGCAGCCAACACTCCACTGCAAGACTGGCCCTCAATGCCATCCTGTCCCCACTACCTGGAATGCCCTGAATATCTAAGAACCCAGCAGATCCATATGCCCCAACCATCCCAGGCTCAGCAGCAGCAATTCCAGACTGTGACATCCTCTTCATACGGGCTCCTTGTTGTGGACCTAACACGCTCTCGAAAATTCACACTGAAGCCTCCCTGTGACAATCTGGAGACGGGGCTGAGGAAGCGAACTAACGTAAAGGTTCCCTGATGCTACAGCCAGCTGTCCTTAAGGGGAAGAAGAGGAACCAGAGGCTTCTCTCCACATGTGCAAAGTGAGGCCAGGTGAGGACACAGAGAAAGCTGGTCAGCTACAAGCTAAGCGGAAACTAGCCCTGGGCACCTCCTTCTCAGCCTTGTGGGCTCCAGGTATGAGAAGCCACTGCCTTGGGACCTGTCATCACAACCTTATCCCCACCCCATCCGCAGTTTCTCCAGAACCCGCTGCTCCCCACAGCTCCACAGGCTCAGCTGAGTTACCACCCAACTCCCATCTAGCTCTCCACTTCCACCAAGCCCTCAAGTAACAACTGTCTGCCAGGTCTGTCTTCCCGAGGGCATCACACTCTCCTTCTGAATGCTATCCAGAGTCACTTAAATCCAACTACCCTCTCTAAGTAGGGCCTGGCTTTTCCTTACAGAAGTTACTTCTCAGTCATTCAAAAGGGGTCCCTACTGATGTCCACAAAAAGCAAACAAGCCCATAACAAGGCCAACGAGGTGACAGTGACAGCCACAGGGAGACACTTCCCAGCCCTGAGTGCCTCCTGAGGGGCTGCCCACAGACACACCACCATGAAAGTTTCTGGCCCATAAGCATGCACACCTTGGTGTGCCCCTTTCCAACAATGGAATCAAATGGAAAACCTCAAGAATCTGATGAATGCCACCAACGGCATCCCTTCTTGTACCTCAGAAAGTCCATGACAATGCAGTAAACGGAACAGAAACCATGAACCTACAAAATCAGTTCATGCTGTGTTCAAGCCTCTCGTCTGAACTGCCCACTGCAGGATGTCCCACCTAGCTGTCCACACAGTGAGATTTGAGGAGCTAAAGTGACACCCACATTTCCTCCTCCTCAGCCTGCTCCTTGAATGTGGTCCCTCCATGGCTCATCAGAATGCTCTGAGAGTTAGCTGAAGAGCAAGGAATCCAGGGGCAGGGTGTGGCTCTGTGGTACAGCCCTTGTCTACCACACAAAAGGCCCTGGGTTTGGCTGGGGATGTAACTCAGTTGATAGAGTGCTTGTCCAGCAGGCATGAGGTTCTGGGTTTGATCCCCGGTACTGCATACCTGTAATCCCAGTACTTAGAAGGTAGAGGCAGGATGATCAGGAGTTTAGAGTCATCCTCGGCTACATAAGTTGAGAGGCCAGCCTGGACTGCCTGAAACCCTATCTGAAAGCGGGAGGGGGGAGCAGAAAGGGAACCAAACTCATTATCTCACTTCCCTGTAAATGCCCCCCACTTCAAGGGCACTAATAACACCTTCCCTGAGGGTTCCTCTCACACCATCCTCCTCCCTGCCCCAAACAGATACACTAGCTGGGCTGTCACTCACCTTCAACTGTGAAAAATGGTAGAGTAAGAGAATGTAGCAAGTGGTCACCAAGGTTCCTGAAGCCTTCTACCAGGTCCAACACAGAGAATGTGGCTCTTTAATAAGGCTTTTGTTTGTGCCACAAATACCACAGTGAGGATTCAGAATGCTACAGCCCAGCATGTGGGGACGCCCAGTTTGCACTGCATAGGAACAATATGGGTTCTTCTGCACTGGTGCTCAATGAAGCTGGGAACACTGCTGTTCAGGCAAAGCAACCTCCCAAGGGTTAAAGGCCTCCTCTCACCACTTGATATTGGAATCTTGTCTTTCTTCTTCATTCAATGCAAGTCAACACTGGGCCTAATCTCAAACTGCAGCCAAATTGCTGGCATTTAGCAAAGAGCCACAGCTAGAAGCCTCAGTGTCCAAGCTGCCCAGCCAGCATCTCAGAGCAGCCCTGAACAGTAACAATGAGAGGTCCCTCAGGACAGGAAGGCCACACTCCTCCCCAGCTGTTCAGTCCTATAGACAGCAGGTGCTGGTACAAGAATAAGAGGCTTGGCCACAGCAGATAGGGCTGTACATCTGCCTGATTGACAAAAAGCAGCCTACTTCCTGTCCTGACAGAGTCCACTCTTCCAGAACCCTCCTACCCTGTCTTTGTGTCTTCGCTCAAATGGCACTTCCTAACAGATGCCACTTTCCTCCTATCCCCAAAGAAATCAGGCCCCTTCCCCTGTCTTGCTCTTATCCCTCCCTCAAACTGAGGGCAGGGTCCAATCGGCTGTCATAGCCATATTCCGTTCTGTAGCTCAGTGCCAGGCAACTCTAAGCCATGTGGCAAGCCAAAATCACAAACACAGAAGGGCCTATGGGACTCAGGCCCCGACTATTCAACTCTGCACCGTAAGCCTCTGGAGTCAACTAGAGGCTTGCATGTGAGCCTGGGGGACAAGCAGAGTCCCTCTCTAAAACAGCCAGGCCCACAGAACACTGTAGATAGGCAACAGTAAGACCCTGAAAAGGGGAGGAGACCATGTTGCCTGCCTTCTGAGCTTTCTTTCAGGCATAGCCGCCTCGCCAAGGAAGTGTCCCCATCTTCCTCCTTCCCATCCTCAGCTCCAGCTGGGCCCCCCAAAAACCTTTCCCCAGCCAGCTACCTTCTAAGGTTCACCCAAAGTTTGCTAGTGTGTGGGACATGATGCCCCTATCTGAGAACCCAAGGTACTCTGGATGGGAGTTCCTCCAATGTTAGGCCCGGTAAAAACCAGATGAGGAGCTGGAGAATTGGCTCAGTGGTTAAGGCACTTGCTGCAAAAAAGCCTGAACACCCAGGTTCAATTCCCCAGGACCATGTAAAGCCAGATGCGCCAAGTGGTGCATGCATCTGGCGTTTGTTTGCAGCAGCTGGAGGCTCTGGTGTGCCCATCCTCTGTCTGTATCTCTTCTATTTCTTTCTGCTTGCAAATAAAAATATTATTTAAAATTATGCAGAAAATGAACAGCCTTTGGGAATACAAAGTGGGTGACACCAACAAAGCATTTCAGGGGCTCATGTAAGTCATTCTGAAAGAGGGCTCCAGGGTAAGGCTGGAGCAGGGTCAGCTCCTTGTCCCATGCTGGGTCTCAAGACGCAATCTGGGCTTGGGGTGGGCAGCATCATCCCTTGGTGTACATGAGTGAGGGGGAGTGCCAACTCAAGTACACGAACACCCCACATGTGATGGTGAAGGGTGCTGAGCACCAGTCAAGTCAGAACTGCTCAGTCTCCTAAGTGAAAGGTGGGCACGCATCATCAGGGAAGGTAGACTCCAGCTGGGAGGCAGGCAGGGTTGGGAACATCCAGCATGAGGCTCCCAGTGTCACAGCCTGGGGACCACTACAGCGCTCGCTCATGTTCTCTCTCTCTCTCACTACCTCTCTCCCTCCCCCTCCCTCCCTCCCTCCCTCCCTCCCTCCCCCCCTCTCTCTCTCTCCCCTCATCCAGGACCAAGGATGACCACCCTGCTGGATCACATGATGAAGAACCCTCTAGAACTTGCATCCACACACGACTATCTAGCACTTGGTGGGCCTCATTCTGAGCACACCTTTCTCCCTGCAGACAAAAACCAAAGCCCCACCAGAGAGGCTGTGCTGCAATCATGGGAGAAGACACAAGAAGTCTGAGTCCTGGGGGCTCTCTTGACCTCTGGTGAGAGGTCCAGAAACGGCCACATTCCACCCGTGACTGCCAAGAGCCAGGCCTAAGTCATTTCGGGGCTACGGGCTAGCAGAGGAAAAGGGATTTGGGTTGTGGCATCAGCAGAGGGCTGCAGCAGGTGGGGGCATCTGAGGGCAGGGAGATGCACATGGGCCACAATATCCATGACGTCAGGCCCTTTGGTCACAAGTGAGCAACAGACAATTACACCAAGAGAAAAGGCCGCCGGCATGGACAATACTTCTGGGCACTCCACAGGCCAGAGAGCCTGGCTGACATAGGAGCTCAGGGTATGGGAACAGCTGGTGCCAGCAGAAAAGCCATTCTGGAACACCACCTGGGGCTCCCGTGCACCCACTGGCCAAGACGACGCCTGACTCCCCCAGGCCAACATAAACATGCATACGGAACTTCAAATAAACAGATTTCTACTGAAGAGCCTGGGAGTAAACACTCTCCACATCCTGCGGGTCTGCTGGGGGAAGTGGGTGCCACTGGCTTTTCCCCGCTTTGCTGGTTTCCAAATGACTGTGAATGTGGTTACATGGGTTTGGTTACCAACTTTATAATTTCTAACAAGACTGAGGGTGCTGTTTGGGCTCTATCTGTGCTCCACTTCCCATAGGACCTAGCACCCAGACAATGCTGGCAAAAGCTGGTCAAGCCTTCTTCCAGGTGGGCCTCATGTCAGGAACTATGAGCAGAACTAACCACAGGCACAGGCTGGCTGTCAAGGCCAGTCTTCAGAGATGTGCAGGTGTCAGCCTTCTTTTGCAGAGATCGCAAGACTTCACACTGTGCACAAAACCTCAACCCCAGACAACATACCTGGAATCTTAGCTCTGCTAGGATTTCTGGCACCACCATTTTGGCCTGAAAGACAACATTAAAACTGCCTCATATGCTCTTGAGATTCCAGGAAACCAAAATCTTAGCAGACACACATTCCAAAAGAACCTTGCAGTCACTCTACAGTCAGTACCACCCTGGTAATTGGACCACTAGGGAACGAACCATCTTTGAGACATGAGCATCCTGCCCACCATCCAGATGTGAGGCTTCTAGCCTCCTGGCTACCTCTGATTCCCTTCAGGTAAGACATGAAATACTCTCCCCTAGACCTTCGTTCATCCCCTTGCAGGGAAACAACAGCCACACAAAGGAGACCTGGCCTGCAAGAACTCCCAGGACACATATGCTACATTTCAACAAAACCTTGGCATGCAGAAGAGAAAGGAGTAGGGCTAGAGAGATGGCTCTGTGGCTAAAGCACTTGCCTGCAAAGCCTAAAACCTGGGTTTCATTCCCCAGTGCCCACATAAAGCCAGATGCACAAAGTGGCACATGCACCAGGAGTTCACTTACAGCAGCTAGAGACCCTGGTCCCATATTCATCCCCCCTCCATCTCTGCCTGCAAATAAATAAAAGGAAAAGAAAAACACACATGAAAGAAGCTCTTTAGAAAGACACTTTCAGCCAAGCACTGCAGAGGCTGAGACAGGAGGATCACAAATTCAAGGTCAGCCCTGGCTAGCTAATCTGTGAGTTTCAAGCCAGCATATTGTTTCCACTGTTAAAGACCCAGATCTCAAATGTCTCAGCTGACAGCAGAGCAAAGAAAACACTCCAAGGGTCCCTGCAAATAGAAAGGGAAGGCAATGCATGCAACACCCATGGGTCAAAAGCTGTGGCTTTCTTTTCAGCCAAATTCTGTCCTAGGTTACGAAAGCTACAGAGAAATAAGTGTGCAAACCTAGTAACAAGCAATACTAACAACACTTCACATAAGCCAGAGACATGGCAAAGAATAAACACTGCAAACGTGGCCCTTCGCGCCTGTAGGTCTCTCAAACACACCAACTAACACAACATGCTGCCCCACTGCTCTCAAGCACAGCCCAAGGGACACTGAAGGACACCAGCATATCTCTTAGAAGGCTGTTCCCTGCCATGTAGCTCTGGATTCCAGAGCCTTCTGGAAAGGCCGTGTTCAGGACGACCGGCAAATTCCAAGTCACCTCCACACCAACCACAACAGACACCGCATCTCCATGAGCGGTGGAGGGCTGGAGCCAATCACAGGAGAAATACTTCAAAGCAGCTTTCAGCATCTGCCTCACTCTTTCGGCTTGGAATTCAAAGACATCTTAGGGTGCACCACTCAGCTCTGAAACGTGCAGTGGCATTTCACATGCTAGGCTGACTCAGCGCAGAGGTTATAAAGGATGCCATAGATGTGGCTTGTTGGAGTGAGTGCTCTCCTCTCCCATGGGGCACAGCCAAGTAGCCAGCACGGAATCCTAGTGGCTGCTCTAAGCACCACTCAGAACCAAGGGCTTCCCCCAGCCTGTGTGGACTCCAGACTGCAACAAGAAAGTGAGCACTCTGGCCACCTCAACGCGTGCCACAGCACAGCACACCCACTTCCAGGGTCAGGCAGGCCTGGGGACAGCAGCCTATGGCAGGGCCTGGGGTACCAAGGATTCATTCACACAGGACACTCCCTTCCCTCCCGCTTTAGACTGTCTGCTTGGTTTTAGTCAAGGGTTTGGCCATTTACTATTTATTACTCTAGACATACACACTTCTATTCCAAACCACAGGGAAACTTGGAGACAGCGCTAGATTCCTTGAGTTCCGTCTAGCGGCCCAGAATCAAGGCTGACAGGTGGCTGGCTCCAAAAAGAGGACCAGGGCCACATATAAGGGTCTGGGAATGTCACTGGCCACTATGAAGACAAGCGTCTTCCGTCTACCAGTGCAGTCCAGGGCCCAGCACCTCACAGAGGAGGCTCAAAACAAAGACAGGCAGATGGAACAATGAGGGGGAGCGAGTCCCACCCCTTCCAGAGATCAGTAAAAGATCCCATGCAAATCACCCCTACTTCACAGGATCACCTCCCACTAAAGATGGCCACGACACCGCTGAGGAGCACTCACTTCACTTCTCCAAACATGGTGAGAGAACGATGACAAAATCGGTTGTGGTCTGAATGTGATGATGTAAACGTATGGCCCCATGGACTCAGGTATTTCTTAAAATTAAGCTTAGAACTTGGGTCTCCAGCTGTCTGGCTGTAGGAGGTGTCACTGGGGGCTGGTCCTGGAGTCCAGCCCCAAGGTATGTTTGGGGTCAGACCTTCATTCAGCCCAAAGGTATGGAGAGCAGTTTGAGCTCTGACGGTTCCTACTCGCTTGTGGTGCTGGCTGTTTGGTGGTTTCTCTCTGCTTGGATCTGTTTGAAATAAATCCCTTCCTCCCATAAACTGTCTGGTTGGATGTTCATCCCAGCAACGTGGAGCTGACTCTAACAGCAGCCAAGAAAGGAGACAAAGGCAGAGTTGCCAGGAGGCAGCTGATAGACACCCTAAGAGCTGCATCTGCGCCAGCACTCACGTCACAGCTCTGCTAAAGGCCTCCTCATTGGCAAGGGGTTGCTTCATCCAGCCCTGCAGCTAACAAGGCAGAAACAACTCAAGTCCATAGACTCGGTCTCGGCCCAGCATCCTGGCTCAACGATGAACCAAAGCTGACCCTAGCCACCACCAGGAGAGGAGGGCAGTGCAATGTGGACCACCCTGGGCAGTGAAAATACACACCAACGAACAGTTAAAATTGCAGCAAGGAAACCCACCAAACAGGGACAAGCACAGTTACTAACAATTCACCCCAGGGACAGTTTGGCCAGCAGTCACAGGGAACACAAGGGGCCAACTCCACAGAGTTGAGGGTTGTCTTTTCCTTCCTTTCCTCTCCAGCCACATGTTCCAGTAGGACACCTGATCTCACTTCATCCTCCACAGGGGTCCTGAGAAAAGGAAGGGCTCCTTGTGACTTTAAAATTGCTCAGTATGACAATCAGTAATCATGATCTTTTCAACTATACCGTTATTTTGTTCCTTCTCCTATGCTATACACTCCACATTCACTCACCACCACATGAAAAATCCCTGAATGTGAATGTGGCACTTAGTCCCTTGGCTTAAACACACTCAGCTGAGAACACTTGATCATAAGGAAGATGACAGAAGCACCCTACAGCAATGCCAGAACCTAACCTAGAGCATAGAGAGAGGGTGTGAGGTGCCAGGCAGGCACCATGTGTGGCTGCCCCTGGGGGCCTGGCTTCACAACCCAAACTGTGAATAAAGGATTGAACTCCAGTCTGCTGGCTCCCAAATTCCCAGCACTGCCATCACTGGTCATGTGATTACAGGGGCTGGGGAGAAGGTTCAGCAGTTGGAGACGCTTGCTTACAAAGTCTACTGGCCCAGGTTCAATTCCCCACATAAAGCCAGGCACAAAAAGTGGCACTTGTGTCTGGAGTTCATTTGAAGTGTCAAGAGTTCCTAATGTATCCATATTTTCCCATATTTATTTTCTCTCTCTCTCCCTCCTTCTCTCTCTCTCTCTCTCTCTCTCTCTCTCTCTCTCTCTCACACACACACACACACACACATAGGTAAATAATTTTTTTTAAAAAAGGAAAGGTCAAGAGTCACATGTACCCACTCCTAATGGCATAGTGTCCTGGAGAGGCCACAGAGGCCTGGAGGACAAAAACAAGGAGGATGATGGAAAGGAAGGAGAGAAGAACAACCTGAAGCACCCGCTTTGCTCAGGTTTGAAGCCCACTCCTTGTGAACACCAGGGGGCTGCCCTGTCGACAACCCTCCTTAGAGGTTCCTCCTAGGGGAACTCCATGTCACAGTAACACACAGTCTGGCCCACAGAGCTGGGTCCTGTCTGCCATGCACAAGCTTGAGGGAAAAGCGCACTCACCCTCCCTCCACAACTTAGCTAGGTTTGCCATAGGATAGACAAAATGTGACAGAGTTCACGGTCAGCATCCAGACCTCCCACTACCTGTAAGAATTCCAAAATGCAGCCCCAGTCGCCCAGATCTAAGAGCAGATGTGGCGGCATGTAAGGCAGATGGGCACAGCCAGCCTGACGGCAGAGAGCTGCCGCTACATGGGGACAGGTTCCAGATCCCAGGCACTGTGCAAGTGCTATGAAGAGATTGGCGCTGAGCTCACTGGTACCCAGGGAGGGCCAGGCTCCTGATGGGAATACCACACGACTCATGGGGGCACCCATAACCTGCTTTCTTCCTGCCACCTCTTCCAGAAGTGGTCCAAGGAGCAGGAGTGACATTTCAGTTCCCATGGCTGGCAAACTGACCAAGTGACTCTGTGGTGGCATACACTGAGGGAACAGATGACCTGAGGCTTGCATCCCCACGTATATCACATCCTAGAGTTTTACAGTTGACTACCACACACCTGACAGCAGACTGTGGACCCGAGAGCTGACCTCAGATGTGAGCGAGTAAACCATGGACCCGAGAGCTGGCCACAGATGTAAGCAAGCTAACCATGGACATGAGAGACGACCACAGATGTAAGCAAACTGATCATGAATCTGAGAGCTAGCCACAAAGCTAAGAACTGGCCATGGATGTGAGCTGACCACAGGCCTGAGAGCTGACCACAGATGAGAGCAAGCTGACCGTGGTCCTGAGAGCTGAATCCAGATGAGAGCTGGCCGCACACACAAGTATGAAACTCACATACTCTCACCTTCCTGACATCACATTTCACAGCTGGTTCCACAAAGCTCCAACCTCAAAACATCAGACAGTGCTCCCTTAAGGCCTCCTGCAAAATTCAACAAGATGAAAGCCTTTGCGGCTTCCCAATCTTCCTAACCAGGCCAGCTTCGGGACTTCAGGCACAGCAGGAGGGAAGAAAACCCCACTTGTTGTGTCATGCCATCAAGGCAGCACCTTGCTCCCTCAGGGTCTCACCCTTTGTCCACCCTGTGAGAGTGGGGTCACCAACTTTTGCCAGAGAAGCAGGCACTTGACCCACCAAGCCAGCCAGCATCCCTGTCTCTTAGCCAGTTCTTAGACAAGCTCAGGATCCCCACCAGAGAGCGGAGCTGTCCTTGGGATGTAGGCCAGTCCCTGCTGGTGACGCACTCAGGCTGGAAAGCAATGCAAAGGCAGTGACTGGGGAAGGCAGGCGTGTCAGCAAGGACCATACACTGTGGCAGCAACCGGAACCAACCCAAGAAACAGAAACTAGGAGTGACACCCCCCCAGAGGAGAGACAGTATGGAGTGCCTTTTGGGGTGATCTGAGACAGCCTCCAACCATAGTGCTGTGGTGGCTGTGACAAAGGCCTCCAGGCCTTACAGAACCCATGTGTTTCCTTTCTGCTAGCTGCAGCCTTGGTCAGTAGGGCCTGGGCCCTTCTGGGCTGAGTTGCTGGTCTCGTGCTTGATCTCTGGAAGAACACATAGAAAAGGCACCTCACTCTCACTGACTTTCTTTCATAGATGAAGTAATTTATCCTAAGGAATGGGTTTGCTTGCATAGCTGTGAACACTGGCTAGGCAAGTCCAAAATCAACAGAGAAAGTCATCAGTAAGAAGAGGATGGCTCTGACACAGACTGAAGTTGAAGTCCACAGGTGAAAATTCTTCCCAATTAGAAGTGTCAATTCTCCTCTTCAGGTTCTCCTCTGGTGACACAATCTTCCTCAAAGTCACTTATTATGTACATTAGTCACATACATTGATAAAAACCTTCCTAGCAATACCCAGGTTAGAATTCACTTGAATAACTGAGAACTGAAGACTCAGCCTACCTTGCTAACTCTTGTGGTGAGTGTCATTTCTAGGTTGTGGGCACAGTTACTCATTTCACAAGGGCTTCTTGGAACCTATCTTGTGCTGGTCAGCCCCTGACTGCTGGATTTGTTGTTGAGGTGTGAGAGGCAGGTGCTGCCTACTTCCCAACATTTGGAGAGCAGCTGGGCCTCACTGGGCCCTTGGGTGTATGTTGGGCAGGATTTATTTATAGTATCCCTTACCTGCCTGTCAGCCTGAGGGTATCTTAAGCTGAAGAGGAAGTTGAGAAACACAAGCCACTGGATGGATGGCTGCTAGGAAGAGTCTGAGAGGCAGGCTTGAGGCAGGCTCCGACCAGCACCTCCTGCCCCCACTGTGTAAAGGCGTATCTGTGATCATCTCTCGCTGCTCCTTTGAGCTGCATGCCTGGGGACAGTGCTGGATCACGTTCCTAACAGCTGAGTTCAAATCAAACCCTCACGGAAAGCCAATGAAGTGTATATAAGACCCACCTCGTTGAAAGGAGGAGCTCTCTTCCCGGGGAGTGACACAGGCAGGCTGGTTGAAGCAGCAGGGGACCAAGCACACACAGTGGGAAGGACACCAGGGCAAGTGTTCATGTTCTCTGTAGACCAGAATATCAGAATCATCCTCCAAATGAGACAGACAGATGAGCTGCAGCCCAAGCCAGGCAGATAGATTAAGAGCTGACAGAGAACACACACAAAGCAGAAACCGATGTGTGGTGCTCATAGCGAAGAGTTGCTGAGCAGAAAGCGTTTAGAGGGCATTTCTTTCCAAGTCCTCGTGAAGGCTTTCCAAGTGCACAACTCTGTAACAGGTGCACAGACCTGGGAGCAAGGGCCCTGCATCCTCTCTCATCTTGGAGCTGCTGGCATAGTGCTGCAGGACAGCTGGCTCGGAAGATGCTAGAGCAACCGCAGTGTTCTGTTGGCAGGGGATTCACTCCTGTTTTACATTCATTCAGAAAGTACAGCCTGATTAGATGCCACCAAGACTCACACATGCAGGAGCAAGCCCTCAAACTAGGACACACAGAATAGGATGGGTTCCATCTGCCAGCACAGGAGCCGGTGAAGGCAGGAGCCCAGAATCCAGTCATGGGTGTGCTATCAACGGTGAAGGCAAGCAGGAACCCAGAGCCCCTGGAACTACAATGGCAGCAATGCAATGCTCAAGAAGGGCTTCTGTGGGATCCAACAGACCAGAAAGTTAGAAAGCAAAAAGCAGCAAAGCTGACAAACCTAGTAGTGAGGAGAAACAGAGCAGAAGGGTGGGCAGCACCTCCAGCTAGCTCACAGAGGCAGAGAGCCCTGGAGTATATGAGCACTTTTGTACAGGTGAGTTAGGAGCCAGGTGTCAGGAGAATTCTTGGCAGGATACAAACCTCCAAAGCTGATGTAGAAGGAAGAAACACTCAGAGCAGACTGCTCACAAGTACAACAACCAGGAGTCAGTGTAAGAGAGGTTCAAGACCTGTACATGAGTGAAAAAAGTTAAAAAGGCCAGGAAAGCGGTGAGGAGGGTGACAAGAGCAAGGTACAATGGTGTATGTGAACATGTCATAACGAGACCTGTGACTTTCTATACTAACCTTAAAAATTAATTATCTTAATAAGTAGAAAGACATCAAAACTGGTCTGAAAGTACACCACTGTGGTGGAGACACTCAAGATTGTCTATCCAAACCCCAGCTGTTTTTTTTTGCTGAAACTGAAAGTGAGGCCTAAAATACATACAGAAATAGATGGAAACCAGAATGTCCAGGATAGGCCTGGACAGAGTGGGGGGGGGGGGTGGACACACAAAGTTGGAGGATTCACACTTCTGACTTCAAAGTATACTACAAAGCTTCAGGAGTCAATGCAGTGTGATGCTGGCAAAAAGACAAGTGCAGACACCAATGGAACAGAACTGAAAGTCCAGAAATAAATCTACATGTTTACAGTCAATTAATTTTCAACAAGAGTAGTGAGATAGCTGGGGGGAGGGAATAAGAGTCTTCTCAGCAATGGTACTGGAACAACACATTCACAAGCAAAAGAAGCAAGATCCTACCTCACATCATATATGAAATCTTACTCCAGAAGATGAGAGGATAAAAACTATAGGTCTTCAAAGGAAATAAATCTGTGTGGCCTTACGCTAGGCCCAGGCAACCAGAGAAAAGCTAAGGTGGACTTCATCAAAATGAAAACCATTCATGCTTCAAAAAACAGTGCAGGAGCACACGAGACCCATCCCTCCCTGAGGAGGTATTGGCAGTTAATGGTCATTAGGGAATGAAGACATTGTATGATGTGTAGCCACTGGTGAGACCCACCTGCTCTGGTAAATAATTTCCCACTCATTCTCATTCAGGCATCCCTAATAAAACTCAGTGGGTCACACCCACACACAAAAAAGAGGGATCAAATGACAAGAGGGCCTCTGTGAAGGAAGGCCAAGAAAAGGTAATGAGGAGGGATTGTGATCAAACTACATGATACACATGCATAAAAACTGTCAATAAAAGTTACTTAGAAATGAACACAAAACAGAGCAGGAGAAAAGTGCAAATCACGTAACTGGCAAGCGACTAGTATCCATGATATATAAAGAATGCTAACAACACAGCAATAAAATTCTGAAACCTACAAAATAGACATATAAAGACACAATAAGCACACAAAAAACAGTCAACATCATTAGGGAAAAACACACGAGATGTTACTTCACTCTGCCAGGACAGTTACAATCAAAGGAGACAGGCATTAAGGGCAGCAGCCGCAGTGCTATTTAGGGATGTGGAAACACTGAAAGGTAAGGTAAGGGCACTGTGGGGAACACCCAGCAGTTCCTCAAAAGCTGATCTTGCTTGGCCAGCAACTCTGCAGCTGGGTTCATACCCACAAAAGCATAAAGCTGTCTCCACACAAAAGCTTGTACCTGGATGTTCCCAGCAGCTCTATCTGCAGATCAATATCACACAGTAGAAACAAGAGATGTGTCTCCAATGCTGCACCACAGATCGCCCTTGGAGACACACACCTCTTGGTCCCATCACAAGGAACGTCCAAGACAGGGGAACCTAGAACAGATGTGGATCAGTGGGGGAAATGAGACGGGGCAGCTGCAAGTGGGCTTCTTTTGAGGCTGAGAAAAATATCTTGACATCAGAGTGGTGATGGTTATACAACCTTTGCAAGTGTGCTGAAACAATGAGCTACACATCTGAGAACAGAAATCCTATGGTATCTTAAATTTATCTCAATTTAAAGATAACAACAATAAATGCAACCAGTTAGACTTCCGAATGAAAACAAGGAACAGTCCACAAATAGGGACACATTTACACACAAGGGAAAGCCCAGTCTTTGAAAGAGGAGGTTTGGGCCATACCTTTGTGCTCCAAGGCAGAACCGGTGCTCTAAAACTGCTAGCAGCCATAATGTGGGAACCTTCCCCAAAGGCCCTTGGGGCTTCTCCCAGCCTCTCATTAGCTCAGCAGTGAGGACCACAGAAGGCCAGTGATCAGCTCAGTGAACTCAGGACCTTGGCCAGCTGGCCAGCCCGGGTGAGGACTGGGGGTGCAGAGTCTGGGAAGGATGATGAGTTTGGTTGGCTAGGACAGGGCTGGGCACCGTAAGCACAGAAGAGAAGTGACTACAGGTCCCACAAACCACATGTCCGTGGGCCCTGGGGACTCTGAGAAGTTAGGGCCTGCACTAAAGACAGACATAAGGGCAGCATCCAGCAAGTGCCTAGGTGGGTTGCCTATGAAGTCACCACTAAGAAGGAGCTCTCAGCCCCAAAGAGCCCTCTGAATATCCAGGTCCCAGGCTCTGCAGGAGAAACAAAGTCCAATGAAAATACACAGGAACTCAACACACAGCATCCATGTCTCATGCACCTTGTCCACACCACAGTGCTCACTCCAAATCTGGAGACAAGGCAGTCGGGCTCCTTGCACAACACCCCCACACTGCAGCCCTGCCACCCCCCAGGTCCTGGCTCTTCTGATTCAGGCCAGAAACTCAAGAGCAAAGAGCCAAGTGGCTCCAAACACCCTCCAAAGAGCCCAGATGAGGATGTGTGTTCAAGAAGCAGAAACCATCTAGGCCACAGGTCCAAAGAAGTGAGGATTATGAAAGATGCACGAGCAGTCTCCAGTGAGCATGTCCACAGGTGCTTGGTGCATGAGCCCAGGAAATTCCCAGGTCAGCCTCAGAAAGGTGCTGGTACCCCATGGCTCCTGGCACTCTCAATCACACACAAGCCAGAGACATGGAGCACCTCTTCCTTTCCAGGCACCTCACATCCTCCTGCCTGCTCAGTTTGAATGCCGTATCTGTAGGCCAGATGTTTTCTTTCCTAATGTGTGTGTGTATGTGTATGGGGGGTGCACATGTGTGTGCAAGTATGCATGGAGGCCAAAGGACAACCCGGAGTAGCATTTGAGACGGGGTCTCTTCTGGTTTAGTGCTTACTGATTAGGCCAGACTGGCTGGCCAAGGAGCTCCGGGGAGCCTCTTGTCTCCTTCCCAGCACTGGAAGGACTATTGCATGCCACCAAACCCATCATTTTTACATGGGCTCTCAGGTCACCATGCTTGCAAAGCAGGAACTTTACTGACTGAGCTATCTCCTCAGCCCCAGGCAGCCTCTTCTATAAGCTAAAATTAGTCCTGGCTGCCATGGGTTTGAGAATCTGAGTATTTCCAACAATGGCAACTGACATTAGTTTGCCTATAGGTTTGCCAGTGTGATAGTTAATCTCTGGTTGTCAACTTGACAGGATTGAGAATCACCATGGAAATAAATATCTGATCATGTCTGTGGGGTATTTTCAGATTAGGTTACTTGAGGTGGGAGAATGTGCTTCAACTATGGGCAACGCCATCCCATGGCTGTGCTCCGCACTGCATAAAGAGGAGAAAGGTGAATATGCAGCATTCATCACTCCCTCCATCCCCTCACTGCTGCTGTGATGCCAGCTTCCTGCTCCTACCATGATGGACCCTATCCTCTGGAATTCTCATCAGAATAAACCCTTTCCTCCCTGAGCAGCTCCTGAGCAGGTGTTTAGTCCCAGTGATGAGAAGCTGCCTAACAGCTGGAGAACAGAGACTGGAACTCTCCAAAGCAAGGGGTAACATGAGCAGCAGACACTGGAGAGGAAGAGGCCTCTCAATGGTTCTACTAGGCTCCATCTCTTCCTGCTCTGGGCAGCACTCCCCCACTTTAGACACAGACCCAAAGTGGAAAAAGCCCATTCTGGATAGTGACTCTACAGAGGACTACAACAAAAATGCCAGGCAGGCCTGGTCTACAAACCAACACCTGCTCTGGGTTCCTTGGCAACCTTAATGTGGTCTGACCCAACCACCAAAATGACCTCACAACCTGTGACCACAACCTCAGTCTAGGAACAACAGGTATTGGGTACCAGAAACAGGGAGGCACTCAATGACCCTCTCCTATCACTCAGAATAGAAGCAGAAAAGGCATCCAGCTGGCCCCACATAAAATGAGTAGCTAATCCACAAAGCCACACAGGGTTGCTTCTTCCCTTTCTGCACAGATTCAAAAGTCCAGCATGACTCCTCAAAGTCCACATGCAGGGGTACTAGCTAAAGAGAGGCAAAGTGGCTCCTGGCACCCTGAAGGAGCACTGGGCTCTAAGGAGTCACTGCCTGCCCCAAGTCTCCAGGCTACAGGAACACAGACATGTTCTCCATTGTGGGCCACAGCCACACTAGCCAAGGCTACCTGAGTCTGGGTTCTAGGCAGAGACAGGCTTGCAGGTGAAAAGGCCAGTCGTGGTACAAGATGTGGAACGAAACACCTGAACCCAGAGCAGGAGAGGCAAGACGAAATCAGCACTCGGGATAACACTCTCCCGTAGGAAAAAAGAACAAAACTTCTGTACAGTGACTTCCAATGTATATCACGGTATGGGAAGGGGGAAAGCCCTCAAAATGAAGTGAATACATTTGCACCATGGGAAAGAAAGTGTCGTGGAAGGCCTGGGCTGAAGCCCAGTGGCAGAGTGCTTGCTTAGCTGCGTGAAGCCCTGAGTTCCATTCTCAGCATGGGAGGAAAACATCAGGCAAGAGTCAGGCATGGTGGTATACAACTTGAAAAAGGAAAAAGAAAGTGCCAGACAAGAGTCCTACACACACACACACACAGGCCTCTCTGCAGGCACCTAAGAAGAGTATCAGGAAATACCACAAAGCAGTGTCCTGCAAATCTGCCATCACTTCTTAACCAAGCAACACTGGCTACTTAGATACAAGATTTGCAGGGGCCACATAATACAAAATTTAAAATCCTATAAAACTGGGCATAAAAACTGGGCATATAAAACTGTAATCCCAGCACTTGGGAAGTGACAATATGAGGATCAGAGGTTCAAGGTCAGCTTTAGTGACAGTAAGTTCAAGGCTAGCCTGGGCTACATAAGACCTTGGCTCAAAAAAAAAAAATCCTAGTAAAGCCCAAAAGAGGGGGAGAAGGAGGAAAAAATAATGCTCAACACTACAACAGATGCTACTTTAGACAGCTGAACAGCCACTTTTTTTTTCCTGTTTTCGAGGCAGAGTCTAACTCTAGCCCAGGCTGACCTGGAATACATTCTGTAGTCCCAGGCTGGCCTCTAGTTCACAGCCATCCTCTTACCTCTGCCTCCCAAGTACAAATACTGGGATTAAAGGCATGTGATACCACACCCAGCTTGACCAGCCACTTTTTAAGGACCAAGAGGGATTCAAGGACATGGACCTCTCCTGAAACTGGAGAAGTGTGTAATGTATGTGTGTGTGCAGGGCACACCAGCCCCTGGCATCCAGACAGAGAAGGTGAACGGGAAAGTTCACTAACCATCAGGAAACAATATCAATATCCAGAGGTCCATGTGTTCTTGATGGTAAGAATAGCACAATTTCTACAGGAGAACGCATGCAGTGAGCTGCTGTCCACCAAGCATGCTGTTGAGGAGGCCCTAGAGAGATTCAATCACTTCAGCACAGAGACCCATGCTGGCCATCTTGCATTCCAGAAAGCAGAGGCTGGGGCAGATGTCTGGGCAGAGGTGGTACTTCCAGCTCAGGGTCCTGGCAGCAACAGGGTGTCAGGCACAGCAGACTCAAAGTCAGGTCAATCCCAGTGGGAACTGGGCAGCCACAGGAGGCAAGCTGAAGGTAAGTGGTGCGTATGCCTCTAAAAGGATGCTGAAAGTTTCTCGTCAGTGTGATGGACCTAATGCAGACACTGCCACAAGACCATGAAATCCCTCAACAGCCCAGCTGTGCGGGCCACACAGCATACAGCATTGGACCTCTCACAAAACATCAATGGGTAGGTCAGTGCCATGGCTCTTGGGTCACTTCTTTAATGTCCATAGGAGCCTGCAGCCATCGAGGTTATCAAAAAGCGCCTGTTGATTTTCCCCTAAAATTAGGATACTCTTCCCAAGTGAAATTTATCAGTCAAAAACGTTAGTAAAATAGAAAGGTCATGTGTTATTATCTTCATATTTGTTATCCACAGTGCTCAGAAGCAAGGTTACAATATCCCCACTGTCCAGAGTCCTGCCTCTCAGTCACGAGGACATTTCCCACAGCCCAAAAGCCCCAAGTTGCTGGATGTTCCTGGTCCCACTACCACACCCATACACTGACTCCCTTCTTTCCCTTCTGCAGGAGCAGCCATTTAGCAAACCCTCTCCTTCATGACTGTGCTTGCTCCAAGGCTGGGAAGTCTCCAGAGCCATGCCCTGAGCTGTGGGGAGTTAGAGGGATCACTAGACACAGAGGAGGCCACCCCCAGAGCCATGCACTAACCTGTGGAGAGCTAGGGGGATCAAAAGACACAAGAGGAAGCCACCCCAAAACCATAAAGGTGACAGGCCTGATATGTACAGCATCTTGGTCCTCATCTAGCAGGCCAAGGCACCTCTTACCAGGGATCCCTACTCACACCCATCTGTCCACCCCCAGGCTCCACCCTGCTCCTGAGACAGCAGAACCAGTGAGACATAAGCATGGAAAAAGGATGGCATCTGACTGGTCTGAATGAACTCCCAAGCTCCTATACTAAGTATGGAGTGGGGCAAGACCCCATCTTGTCCTGGTAAGGTTCTCAGACAGCCCCACGTCGGTACTGTGGCACTGCTTCTATTTCCCTTACTGGTCAGTTTCCAAGGTTGACTTCTGTCCTCCCGCACATGGCCTGGCCTGCTCCTCCCACCTGGACAATGCGCACAGTAGGCTCTGCCTGGTTATAGCAGTGAGGGCTGCCAGGTCATTACAGCAAAACAGGAAGTTATGACAGATCTGAAAAAGCCTAACTGATAGAGAAAAGAAACAAAACATATGTCCCCAGAAATCTGCCTGCTACTCAAAAAGCCACGGAACAAGCTCTTCAGAAAGTGACCCCAAATGACCCTAACTCACATATAGCATGTGTGTGCCTTGGCCCTGAAATGCTTGCCAGACACCTGATGCACTGTCAAAGCAAGCTCTCTGGCCTGAAGCACCCCAAGACCATCCCAGGGAATCGCTGACCAACCAGGGTAGTGAGCCTTTCCTACAGTAAGACTCCAAGGATATGCAGAAGGAGCCTCCATGATGGCTCTCAGCTCTAAACATGCAAGTCACCCAAGTGGTCAGAGGCCAGCAGCCCAAGGAAGGTTTCCCCACCCAGATTTCAAATTCTAACAACAGATTTCCCCTAAACAGAGAAACAAGACCAAATTCACCATCTTCTTATTCTCCCACCACTGAAGCAGCTAGATGCCTCCCAGTTGCAACTAACACCTGCTGCTGGTCTACAGTGGCTGTCCTGGACCAACAGGCCTAGACCAGGGCAGCCACTCTATCTACCAAGGAGGCCTGACCTGTCCACCACAGCAACCCTGGCCCAGCAGAGCTGCTCCTACCTGGTGCACCATGACTTAACCACAATCCCACAATCCTGAACACAGTTTTAGTGATGTATCCACAAGCCACACCTAGAGTACATACATACCTTAGACCCCCAGGGAGAAGGTAATAAGAGGGTAGGGATACCAGACCAAAAAACAGTGACAGTCCTGGAAGGGCCCCATCACATCCCCAGAGAGGTTGGAAGACATGAGTTGACTCACAGACCCCCTTGTCCTTCAACAGTGGCAAGTTCCTGGAACCTGTGCACAACAGAAGAGGGTGCTCTGGACCCCTGAGTTTCTTGGGAGGACTCCTATCTGCACTATGGTCAAAGATTAACATTATTACATTTGCCTATCTTCCTGACAAACGTGGCCTCCAGTGGGGGTCCCAGCACCCTGCAAGCCTCCAGGAGAGGTGAGCAGGCCAAGTCATGGAGCTGTCCGCACAGTCATCTGCTTGTCATAAGCCATCACCAACAGGGCAAAGAAAGCAACTTATGGGATGCCTAGTATTTAAAAGCAGAGGTCACAGGGAGGTGCACCCCACACCTACCCATCATCAGACAGACACCATCCGGTGCTGGCACAGCACCAAGGAGCTGAGCCTCACATGCTGGAAGGGTGAGATAGTTCAGGCTGAGAGAAAAGAGCTACATGCTGACCACGCTACCAGCACCAAGGAGCTGAGCACCCACATCCATGCAAACATGCCCACTTATTCACAGCAACACAAAAGCCTGCCCAAGGAGAATAGATAAACTGTGTCTAGGCAATGACTGTGCTCAGTAAGAGAAGCCTCACCCAACACCATAAGCATTAGAGGAGTTCGTGATATGGAAACAATTAAGGACAGAATCCTATAGGACAGCTGAGCTGAGAAGTACAGAGCCAGCAGCCAGGTTAAGAACTGCAGAGCCCAGGCAGGAAGTACTATAAAACTGTACCTAGAATAGTGATGGTTGCACAAACGCTGATACTGTCCAAAAATCACTGATCTTTGCAGCCACCTGGGTGAGCTATATGGAATGCAAACTGTCCCTCAATAAAACTAAGGTGAAAAGGAAAAGATCACAGTTCAGGGCTTTCCACTGACCACAAGAGAGCCTCTGACCACACTTGTCCCCAAGGCAAGAGGTGCAAGTAGAGCCAACACTAAGTCACTGTGCAAGGATGACTCCATGAGGCATTGCCCTTCGCAGCCACTAGCTTAAATGTCTTCTGCCCAGCCTCCACCTTCATCCTGACAGAGGTGTCAGCAACCCCTGGAGGAACTGCCAGGCAGGCCCTTTCCACTCCTGCCTTCCACTCAAGTAGAACCCCAAATACCATCTGCCCCCAGTGCTGCTGCCAGAGGTCAGGACATACGGATGTAGCATTTCTGTTGAAAGCTATCAACAGAGAAGCATGATGTGAAAAAGCAGAACCTGGAAGAAGCCCAGTGTGGAAAGAGACAGGAGAGCTCTGAGCATGTTGCCCAAAGCCACAAGAGCTGGTAATGGAGGGACAAGGGGTCTGCAGGAGTCCCTGGGAAAGAGCCATGGTCCCGAGACACAGATGTGCTTGAACAACAAGCACTGGGAACTGGGGAGAGGGAACAGGAAGATGAGCAGGAAGAACGTGCCGGTGCCGAAGACAAGCTGCCCAGGAGCCACAGTGGGCCGAGGCAGCCAGGCGGCCAACCTGGAGCTCCTCTGGCAGCAGTGCCAGGTAGCATGGACGGCCATGAACATTCCACATGCTCATGCTCAAGGAGCAGCTGGAGAGCCACCCAGCAGCAGCGTGGCAGCAGGGACAGAGTGAAGACGACACTGCTCCAAGGGCCCAGAGCAAGCTCCCAACACGGGCCTAGGAGAACGGAGGCAAGGCCTCAAGGATACCTGTCGGAGGGCATCACATCTCATACCACTCAGTAGCACCCACTCCCTCCTTTACCATGCTCAGCCAGCGTTCCAGGTGGTTCCTGCTTACAGGTTCATAAACAGGCAGAGGCAGGTGACCCAAGGTCACACATGCAATCAGTCCACGCACACCTGGAGAGTGGCCTGCCTGGGCTCCACAAAGACCTGGGACCAAAGCTACATCTGCTTTTGAACCTTCTTTGGCTCCTAGAATAAGGATGAAACACATACAAGAACCCTGAAGGTTGAGGGACATGAGAGAGGCTGTCTGTGCCACATGACAAAGCCTTGGGCTGAACAAAGTCTGACTCCAGCAAGCCCTCACTTACACAGAGAGCCAGAACCTTGGCCACCCTGTTGGGTATCACCTGACCCTGCCAGATAGCAGTAATGGTGCTCCCAGGAGCACATGAAAGGACCAAGCACAAACCTGAGAAGAAAAAGCGAAGAGGTGTCCACTGAAAGGTATAAAAGGTAATGAACTCCACCCCTGGGTGTCAACAGAGAGGGCCACACACTGTAGACACTGGAGCCTGGGGCGCAGGCGGAGAAGACGAAGGTCTACAGTATAGACAGGGAAGGGCACATTCAGCAAGGGACTGGGATCTGGGTGCAGGTGGGGAGGGTCACATTCAGCATGGGAACTGTGGTCTGGGAGCAAACAAGGAAGGACATTCAGAGGTAGGTAGGATGCAGCTGGAGGGCAGGAACGAAAAAGTAGCTCTGCTCTACACCCCACCCGACCCCGGGACAGAGGGCAGGGAGAATGGCCTGCAGCCTCAGCAACCCAAACAGAAGGGTCCCACATCCTCATAAGTGAGATGGACCAAGATGACTGGCCCACGGTCACAAGAGCCCACAAGTGGGTCAGGACTCTGCAATGACTGGCCCAAGAAGGCCCTCCTGGAGATGGGCTTAAAGCATTCTGTTTATAAAAGGAAAAACAAGGTCAGAGGCAGTGTTCCTTCAAAGGCACTAGTATCCTGGACCCATGTTCAGGGTGTGTCTCCAGCCAGGAGTCCCCTTAATGTCAAGCCAGCCCACCCAGTGCCAATTCATACCATCACGGTCACATCCACATGAAATAGTCACCCAAGGGGCTACAGAGATGGCTCAGTGGTTAAAGATGCTTGCTTACAAAACCTGCTGGTCTGTGTTTGATTCCCTGGATCCACATAAAGCCAGATGCATGACACATGCACCTGAGTTCATTTGCAGTGGCAACAGGCTGTCTCTCTCTCTCTCTCTCTCTCTCTCTGTGTGTGTGTGTGTGTGTGTGTGTGTGTGTGTGTGTCTCTGTCTCTCTCTCTCTCTCTCTCTCAAATAAATAAATAAAACATTAAAAGCAGGGCATGGTGGCGTACGCCTTTAATCACAGCACTCGGGAGGCAGAGGTAGGAGGATCACCGTGAGTTCAAGGCTACCCTGAGACTGACTACACAGTGAATTCCAGGTCAGCCTGGGCTACAGTGAGACCCTACCTCAAAAAACCAAAAAAATAAGAAAAAAAAACATTAAAAAAATAAGTGAAAAGATAGTCAACCAAGCATCCCACAGAGAACCCTTCGGCACAGCTCCTCCCTACGCCACAGCAGGTCCAGCGGACTCTCCACTGGTGGCATGTCACCCCTCAAAACAGCCTCTCACCATTAAAATTGAAGTGGCAAGAGTTGCACAGGCCTTATAGGAACTCCTGATTCAGGCCAAGCAGAGGCACAAGGCCTAGAAGATACAGAAATCCAGAGATGAGCTCACAAAACAGACCAGCATGGTCAGGAACCATGAGCTAAGAGCTGGCCTCCCACAGAGCATCAGGCAGGTGGCCCTCCCCCAGGTTAGTTAAATAAGGGCAGGATTTGCACTTCTTGTTAAAGGTCTAAAGAAATGGCCCCATATTGACTTCACATGCTATCATTAAGGAAGAAAGCCCACAGAGCTTTCTCACAGCATACTACTAGGAGATTACTAGATTTTTACAATGGTCTCCAGCCCACCAAGGAAGTCAAGGTCAGGGGAGACCAGCTCATCACTGCCCTTCCTGAAGAGCTTTGCTCTGGACGCTTCCTAAATTCCAACATGCCCAATCTGCTCTCCATGAAGGAGAGCCTGAAAAGGTGGGAGTCTGTGCTTCCTTAGTACCCTCCCTGCACTCCGAGGAAGGGAGGGAGGGCCTGCCCTACCCACCCTGCAGCACCAAGAGCAGGGTTTCCACGTGTGCCAGTACCCCAAGTGGGCCATGGAAGGAGGACTCAGCCACTGCTGCCTCTGGGAGGGGAGCAGCCCAGCCTTTCTCTGTCAAGTCTCTGCCCTAGGGACCATACTTCACTGAGCTCATGCGAAGGTACCAATGTGAGCAGGGGATGTCCTCTGCTAGCACATGAACAGAAGACAAAACCTCACAACTCAGGCCATTTCCAGGGGGGAGCCATCCCACAAAAAGGGGGCCCATGCTCTCCTAGCTGTCACTCAGGGAAGCCTGCTCCCTTCTCTTAGGGAGCCATGCTGCCTGGTTCCCTATCCACTCAAATCCTGACAACTACTACTTCCCAGCCTAGAACAGGGACTCCCAGAGGCCCTTGGCCAGAAGCAGAAGCAGAGGTCTCCGGCTCCTCACTGCTCCACCTACTGCCTGGAGGGTAGGGAATATGAGACTCTGGGAGTATCTGTGTGAACAGTGATGTCCCCAAGTGTCGGTGTTCTCACTGGGCCATCTAGCAACTCTACCCTGCTTGCATCATGGGTGAAAAATATTTAACATCTCAAACCACCTCCAGGAACCCAGGCCCCGAAGCAATTCTGCAGACAGCATGGAGGATGGGGTCAGCAGGAGGGGCACTGTGACCTCAAAGGCTGGTTAGTAACAGCACAAAACATGGCCTGAGCTCACTGGCACTAAGAGGTGAGAAGGAGAGCATGAAAGAAGATGACCACCAGGTGTATCTCAATATTTTAAACATTCAAAGTGGGCAGAAAATGGTGTTTGTGGAAAACGAAGGGTGTTTGTGAATGAAAGATGGTTTCCCAGGGTGGGCAGCAGCACCAGGCACTACGGTGAGCTTGCAGTGCTGCCTCACTTAATGCTGCCGTGCTGGCAGAGAAGGGTGGGTCCCGCCTTACACACTCAGGAAATTGACTGTAATTCTCACAGGGGGAAAAAAAATACTACTGCAATCTTGGGCGAGAGGCAGTAATACCAAAAAGAACAGTGTGATGGCCCTAGCTGCCTGAAGGACAGGCTAGAGCGCAGATGCCCACACAGGCCCCAGGGATAGTGCAGAGATGGACAAGCTTGCCCTCTCGGTGGCTCTCTGCTATGGAGTCAGAGGCCCCTGCACTACACACAGCCTCACTAGCCACAGTCACTCCACGGCAGCTCGAGGCATCAAGTATTAAGACAGAATGGCGGCCCAGGCCTTCAATCCCAGAACTCAAGAGGCAGAAGTTCGAGGTCACCGAGATGACATAGTGAATTCCAGGTCAGCCTGGGCTAGAGTGAGACCCTACCTAAAAGAAGAAAAAAAAAAAAGATAGCACTTGGGCAAGGCACAGGAAGCAAGTATGGCAAGGGAAGGCCTAGACTGGGCCTTCCACACTGAGAAATAGGTAAAGAGAAGCAAACAGAGTGTCCAAGAAGTCCAGGGGAAAGTTTTGTTTAAATACAGACAGCAGTTTTGTGCTGGGGAGAATGAGAAACCAGGCGCAGATGAATGGCGCCATGTGGAGCCTCCAGACACGGTCCACAGGAACTTGGACAGCAGTGTTCACAACCAAAATGCAAAAACAGCCGAGCACTGACCAAGTAATAACTGGATGGACACAAGGGGCTGCTGGCCAATCCAGAAGGAGTAAGGGTTGACACAAGCTATGACAGGAAGTACTTTGAGGACACCGCTCAGTGAAAGAAGCCAGACCCAGAACCACGGGCTATACAGGTCCACGTACTGAAGCATCCAAGAGACAGATATGGTAGGCAGACTGGTGGTGGAAGGTGACGGCTTCCCTTTGAGGTGACATGTTCTAGGACTGACAGCGAGAGTCCCATGGTGAAGGAGTGTGGGAAGAGGAGGGCGTAGAGTGTGCCTTCATGAAGGCTACCAGGATGGAGCAGACCTGTGGGAGATGGGGGCGGGGTGTAACGACATGGCGCCAGAGACTGCAGGAAGGGATCAAGCACAGCACCTTCCACACTGATGGGGAAACCAGACGAAGGGAATGATGCTGAAGAGGCAGGAGGGAGAGGGAAGTGTGCCAAGGCGCCAGCCCAGAGTCCACCCACCCACAGCAGCTCTGACTGGCCTCCCTCCATCCCACAGTCCATGACCACCTGCTGACCAGGAGCCCTCTGCTCCCACTAATACCCCACAATGAGCCCACACTCACCAGCCCAGGTCTGCTTGGAAAAGGCTGCTCAGGGTTGCCTAAGCAAAACGGGAAACCAGCTCCAAGCAACCTCAAGGGCCAAAAGAGCCTGACCATGGAAGGGTGAGGCCAGCTCTGAATCATGTCTGCGAGCATTTACCTTCTTGGATCACTTCTAGTAAAAGTGTGTGGCGCTCAGCACTAGATACACCAACGACATCAGCAGAACAATTGCAGACGTGGCCCTCGTCATAGCTCCCCTCTCTTTTCAGAGGAGGAGGAAGGAAAGTCACAGGTGCCCCTGGCCACCTGGGGAACACACCTAAATATCTGGGGGGTCACCAACTGGGGCCAAGGACACCTCCCAGAGAGTGGCTGGCCAAGACTTTATTTCCTAACACTGCAGACCGGCTTTCTCTGCCTCATTCCGTAGAGGGAGAGCAAAGCTTCCCTGGGGTTTTGTGTGCAGGGACCCATCACTGCCGCATGGCACAGCACACACTGTATTCTGTGCTTAACATTTCAGTCTCAGCTTCATGTGTGACGACGGGTGTTCATGTGCCACAGTTTGCGTGCAGAGGTTAGAGGACAACTTTTGGGTGTCAGTCCCTTGTCATTTATCTCCTTTCAGGCGGTGTCTCTCTGGTTCTTACTGCATTATTCATAGTTGCATTCACCAAGTTAGTTGGTCCGCAAGCTTCTGAGAAATCCTCCTGCCTCCCATCTCACTGTTAGCAGACTAGGATTACAGAAGCCCACCGCAGCTACTTTTGCGTGGGGTCTGGGGATCATGTTCATGTTTGAGCGGCCAGGGCTTTATCCATGGCGCCATCTCCCCAGGCCCAGTCTCAGCTTCTATCCGTGAACATGGACAGGACAATCCACACATATTAGAGCTCTCAGAAGTCCTCCAGGGTTTTTAAGAACATGAGATAAAAGTCTGAGGAGCGATCCTGCGATGCATGTAGCCAACACTGCCGGTGAGGTCAAAGGGCTGGAAGCAGCAGCAGGCCACCCTGCCAGACAAGGATACCAGGGCTGCTGGTGAGAGAAGAGCCTGCTGAACAAGATGTTCTGGAGATCCCAGCGTGTGGAGAACAAAGCTATGATTAAAATTTACATACACAGGCTGAGGCACAGCTCAGTAGAGGAGACTCTGGGTTCAATCACCAAAACCAAAAAAATAAAATAAATAAATGACAGTGTTTCAAGAGGAGAGGAGGGAGCTTATGAGGAGAAACTTTCAAAACTGCGAAAGAAACAAAGCACCTACACCACTCCTGCACAAAGGAAAAGGGTCCTCTGAGCCGATGTGTCTGTTTCAAGTCAGACACCTTCCTCCTGGGAGCCATCTGCCTAGAAAGGAGCTGCGGCACAAGGCGGAGAAGAGTTTGTTTCCCACAGAAAGAACTCCTCCGAAGGCTGGAGGCCATCAGTAAGGGCACATGGCACACCAAGGCAAATGTCTGAATCTAGCATGACCAAGGAATTCAAGTCAACTCACTGAAGAATTCACTAGGTTTCTCTTCCAAAAGCACAACCCAAACCCCAGCCAGGGAAGAAGCCCCATAATGTGCGCAGGCCCCTCCCTGGGCCCTCTACTGAGGTACGCGTGCCCCTGGAGGCTTGGGTGGCCCACATTCAGAAAGGGATAGATTCAGATTAATCTATGCACTCTTCACTAAAACAGATGACCCTTCTAGATGTAAAAATAAAACTTCAGAGACCACGTTGCTAAACAATATGAATTACGCTACCTGCTTTAATGCCAACAGAAGAATATGTGTATACAGTTCAAGCACAACAAAAACTCTAGGACCAGAATCAAAGATTACTGGAAAGAGCGTATGCATAGCAGAAGTCTTCTCCCTTCAAGACTGAAGCGCCCCACCACGCCTAATTTTCCTGACATTTCTGAGGCTTCGAAGCCACAGCTAACGGATCTGAATCATAAAACCATGCTACAGTGGTGACATGTTACTGGAAGGCCTAGAATAGAATGCTAAATATACAGGCCCTCATAGAGAACATCACCAATGAGACTACATCAAACTGTCCACAGAGAGGCAGGCAGGCAGGCAGGCAAGCACAACACTCCCATGTCTGCAAGTTAAGTAACAAAACAGCAGAAAACCAAGCCTAGACTGAGAGCAAACTCGTCATCATGAAACTCTTCTCCCATGCTTGCAGCCAGTGAGTAAGCAGGACCCTTCCCTGAAGTCTCCATCAGGCACCTGGTATTCAGGCACACACTCATAGCCTAAGGGCTGCCTCGACTGTCCACCTAGGCGAGAGGAGGCAGAGGATGGGAGGAGAGCAACGTGGCATTGCCCTTTCTTCTTAAACCAGCATGCCACTTGAGGCTGCATTCTGCTTTATTTGGGTTGGCAGCTGAAGTACCAACAGCGGGGTTGCATCGTGGCTGCAATGCTGAATTAGGTCAGTGCCAGCCTGCTCTGGGAGCTCCCAGTGCCCCAGGCCTTAGCTCCGTTGGCCTCTAAGAGGAGAAAGCCCAGATTTCCTGGGTGGGACCCAGGACAAGAGGGGCAGTACGAGAAGATAAAGACCTTGGGCAGTCAGCATCCTTTCAGTCTTGGAACAGCTTTAATAAACAAGGAAAATAAAGTCTTCCTCTGGAGCTTGCACAGAACCACCTCATTAGAGAACAAGTTGCAAAGCAAAAAGAGAGTGCCCCACACCTCAGACACCAAGCAAGGCAGGGCCAGGGGATAGGTTCTGGGGACCAGTGTTCAGAAACCTGAGCTCAAGGCAAGGCTGGGGGTGTAAAGGGAGCTGGGGAGAGGGGCAGGGAGCAGTTAGGGGTCAAGGGCCAAGGGTGGGTGCAGGGCTTGCCTGGGGTTTGAGGTGGGGACTGAGGGTTCAGAGTCAGCCTGGATGGGGGGGGGGAGGCAAATGACCAAAATTTAAGTGCTAAAAGGTTCTGGAGTCAGAATTCAGGTTTAGGGACCCAGCGACAGGGAATTTTGGGGCCAGGATTGAATCAGGAGGTGTGGTTTCGGTTTGGGAGTTTGGAGGCCAGGGTTTGGGAATCAGAATTCCAGGTCCGGATACATGGCTTTGGGGTTCAGAGCCAAGAAGGGGATAGAGATTGGCGGCAATAGCTCTGGGGTTCTGGGATAAGAGCAAGGAACCAGCATCAAGGTTGAGATTCAGAGATGAGGATTTGGACTTGGTTCCTGGAGTCTGAGTTAGGACTGGGGGGGGGGTCTTCAAGTTTTGGCCTCAGGAACCTGGAAGAGGTGTCGAGATGGGCGGTCTATGGCGGGGGAGGGGGGCGGTCATGGCCTGGGGGTTCCCAGCTCTGGGATCAGTATGGAGTCGGAGGGGTTCCTGGCCCAGGGTCCCAAGCTGTGGGTGGGGGGATCAGAGTCCCGCGTGGCAGGACTCCCGGGCCAGAGGAAGAGGGTGTCGGGCCAGGGTCTGGGGTCCCCAGCTGGGGTCGGGAGTCGTCCCTCCCAGCCGACGGCGCGGCACTTACGTCGTCGAAGAGCGAGCCCACGTTGGCCGTGACCAGCAGGACCGCGGTGCCGGGGGCGGCCCCCTTCCCCGCCATGGTGCCCGGGCGGGCGGGCGGGCGGGCGGCGAGGGCGCAGGGCTGGGCGGCGGCGGCCGCTTCCTGCACGGACGGCCGGGCCGGGGTCTCGCGGGGCCGCGGGGCGTCAGCTGCGCCGGGGGGCGGCCCCGGGGCGCATCGTGGGCTCGGTGGGTCGCGCCGAGCCGGGCCGGGGCTCCGGCCTCGCGGGCGGTCGCTCGCTCTTCGCTGCTCCGCGGCCCCGAGCCCGCTCGCCGCCGCGCCTCACAGCGGCCCGCGCGCAGCCATTAGACCCGCCGGGAAAGTTCCCGCAGCCGCCGCCGCCGACTCGGG
This sequence comes from Zapus hudsonius, assembly GCA_004024765.1. Taxonomy (NCBI): domain Eukaryota; kingdom Metazoa; phylum Chordata; class Mammalia; order Rodentia; family Dipodidae; genus Zapus; species Zapus hudsonius. Next base: position 9,913 of record PVHP010004257.1, on the reverse strand, counting down.
CTGGGGCAAGTCCCACCCTGCGGGGGGCGGGGCCTGAACGCTGGGCCCGGGGGCGGGGCCAGAGCCGCGGTGGGCGGGGCTCGGGAGGGGCGGGGGCTGCAGCGCCTTTGGTGGGCGGGGCTGCGTGCCGGAGCCCGGCTCGGGGGCGTGGCCTGCGCGTGGGCGGAGCCATCCGGCGGGCCGGAGTCCGGTCGCAGCCCGGCGGCCGGGGGTGGGGCGGAGCCTGCGCAGGGAGGGGACGGGCCCGCCCGTCAGGCCGAGCCTCCGCGCGCCCTGCCCCGCCCCGCCGCGGTTGCGCAGGTTCCGCCCTCCTCCCTGCCGTGACGTCACGGACGGTTTTCTTAAAGGAGAAGCGACGCTGTCTGGTCGTGGGCTCTGGGCTGGTCTGGCAGGGCTCTCCAGAGCCTTCCCGCCGGGCCCTGATGCGTGCAACCCTATCGTCTGGTCGCCGTTCGAGTCCTCGGGAGGGATGCATGGAGCGAGGTCCCTCCTGCAACCCGCGACAACCGGGTCTGCACCCAGCCCCTCCCGCCGCCGACCCAGGGAATGGGATTTTGCAACTTCCTAACACATCCACGCAGTTCCTGATGCATGACTTGACTTAAAAGACCTCGAAGGCTGTTGCAGCCAGAAACTGAGAATCAGCCAAAGAAACCCAAGCTGAGCATGGTGATGCAACCTTTATCAATCCAGTTCTATGGAGGCTTGGGCAGGAGAAATGGCACGAGTTTAAGGCCAACCTGGGATACGTAGTGAGTTCCAGGCCAGCCTGGGCCACGACGTCTCAAGACGCACGCCTCTAATCCTAGCACTCCCGTGAGGTCAAGACCACCCTGAGACAACATAAGTGAATTCCAGGTCAACCTGGGCCAGAGGGAGACCCTACCCTAAAAACAAACAACAAAAAAAGCAAATTTTTAAGAAAGAAAAAAACTGAAGAAGAGGAGGGTGACATAGAGGGAGAGTTAGAGAAGAAGCCCACATGTGGCACCCAGGAACAGCTCCTTGGGTGACTAGACATGGTGAGACCTAGGAACGTTAGCCACCACGGAGAGCTGGGCAGGCAGAGTGTTGGGGAAGTAAACGGAGTCCATAAATGTCTCCAAAGTGGGGTCAAATTGGTCCTATAACTGGGACAGAGAGGCAGGGAACGGATGGTGGCCCACACCTTGCCTGCTAGAAGCCACTGGAAAGGCCCAGTCCAGCAGGACTGCTGCATCTGAGCCCATGTGTAGACAGGCACACAGGACCGCTTTGTAATGCTAAACTTTCAGGAGGTTGATTTTTTTCAAAAGATAGCAAATAACAGCCAGAATTAATTTTAGCAGAACATTTTATTTAACTTAATGATACATACAACCAACATACAACTAGCAGCAGTGTTTGAGATGATAATTGGAAGAAAGTTTTATTACAGGGCAAAAATTCACACCCAAGAATTTAGTGTGGGCTTCTCAAGTGGGACACATGGCCTCGCTTTTGAATAGACAGTCATTAGTGGAAGGGAAGATTGATTAGTCGTGAGTTAAGGGGGTGGGATTCCAAGAATGGATTGCTATTTTACCAGAATAATAGGTTTTACTCTCTCTTCTGTCCTTATAGGTTTGGGTATGTCATGGTGGGAATGATGGGAGCAGGCAGATTTGCAAGACCAGTGACATGGAAATGCCATTATAATGAAGCAAAGGAAGGTCTGCCATGTTGGCCCCAGTGGTTTTGGTGGTCTGGGATCTATAGTTTGAGTGATCACCTGATGTCCTGAAATGGTACCACTGTGGCTACATCAGCCCTATGCCTGTCAAGTCTCCCTCACAACCATGGACTCTGCCAAAATCTATCTGACTTATAAACCAATGTCTACGCCATTCTAAGGTGTCAGCTGTGAACTGAATTGTGCACCCTCTCCTGAAATTCATGTGATTAAGCTGTAAACCACCATCACCACCACCCCCGCCGCCATGTGACTATATTAGGATATAGGACCTACCCAGAGGTCATAAGGTTACATGGGGTCCTTAGAGTGGCACTCTAACAGGATCCAGTCCTCTCCACACCCTCCATCTGCACACAAAAAGACCAGTTGAATGCAGCAAGGAAACTGTTGCCTAACAGGAGCATACCCTGCTGGGATTTGATCTTATAGCCTCCAGAGCTATAAGAAATAAACTTCAGTTGTCTAAGCTATCTCATCTGCAGGATTTTGTCATAGCAGCCTACACTGGCTTATACAGTCTCTTATTTTTTTCTTTTCAACAATATCAGTGCAGGATAAGCATGTCTTTTGTTTTTGGGTTTTTTTTTAAAGTTTTTTATTGGCAGCTTCCATAAATCATTATCCCCTCTTACCACCCTCCTTTCACCCCTTCCCAAAGACCCCCCCATTGGATCCCTTCTTCTTTCAACTAGTTGTTTTTGGTTTTTGAGATGGTCTCACCTAGCTGAGGCTGGCCATGCTCTCTCTCCTAATCCTCCTGCCTCCACCTCTCAAGTGCTGGGATTAAGAATGTACCACAAACCTGGTTTGGTGGAACATACCTTTAATCCCAGCACTCTGGGAGGCAGAGTTAGGAGAGGATCACTGTGAGTTCAAGACCAGCCTGAGACTACATAGTGAATTCTAGGTCATTTCGGATAGAGTGAGACCATACCTCAAAAAGAAAAAAAAAGAAAGTACCACACCTGGCAAGCATACCCTTACTAACAGAAGCCAGTAGAGGTGGCCTGCCTCTTTGCTTACCCTAGGCCATCTCCCCCTCAGACCCCAGTACTCCCTGCCCTCCTTTCTTTATAAACCACTTCCTGTGATGTCATGCATCAGACTCTGCCCTTCTCGGAGGCAGACCCTCCTGTCCTCTCAAGTATCACTCGCCCACAGTGTCAGCCCCTCACAGTTCTCCTGAACCCCTTATCCTGTGTCCGTTCTGGAATCTTCTAGCACCCAAATGAGTGGCCCTGCTTCCACTTCAGTACCCTTGCCCTGTCATTTCTTATCATCAATAACCACACCACCTCCAAGACCAAGCCTGTCTCACACCCCTGTCATGCAAGCTCACTTTTCCAGGGCCTCATGTAAACTTCTAAGCCAATGCTGTTCCCAACTTTTATCGCACACTCGCAGATGCCCACACAAACATGCAGATGCATGCCTCCCTCACTTTCCCACGGCCTCTGCTTCCCCAGGCAGAGCTGCTTACAGGCACCCCTCCCTTGCCTCTGCCTGCCCCTTGCTGGCCCCAGAACTGATGGCCCGAGCACCTACCTCCGAGCCTGCCCACAAGTTAGAGAAAATCTAGAAAACACCTAGTGCCGTACCCATGGCCCACCCCTAATCTCAGGAGCACCTACAAGAGCCCTTATCAAAGATGTCACTAATTTGCCTGTTCTCTCTCTCTCTCTCTTTCTCTCTCTCTCTCTCTCTTTCTCACACACACACACACACCAGCCACCCTCCCTATGGGCACCTTTGCCTTCACTAAGGCTTTGCAGGCTACGATCTTCCTGCCCAGCAACAGGTCCCTGGCATCTGACAGCTACTCTCTGATAGGGTGATGGAACACCTACGCTACCTCCTCCTGGGTCATGCCATCAACTCACAGGCAGGTTGGTGACTCAGAGCTTATAAAAACCTCCTTCACTCTATGCCCCTGTGTTTCCTCACAGCTCTCTGCCGCCTTCATTACAACCCTATCCTGAAGGTGTCCTGGATTCTCTGCCCAGCATGCCAAAGGGACCTTCCCTTCCAGGTCCTCAGATGGCTCCTCGTGCCCACGCCACATTAAGGTCCATCACAGGAGTTCCACTGGCCCTCAGATTCAGTGGTAGGTCCCCAGGCCAGATCTCAGAGGGCTTTACAACATGGCTGACACTTGGCCTTGCTGTGGTGTACATGGTATGCCTGCCCATCCCCGTACCATGGAAAACCACCCCTTCTCATTACCTTTGCTGGCTTTTCTCTGTGCCCAACCCCAAAGCCCTGGGGGTTGGATTCTTTTATGCTTCCTTCTGGCTGATTTCATGGGGCCTGTACCCTGCATTTTGTCTACATGCCTGACTGACAAACCCATACACACCTTTACTCCCCCAGTTCAGATGTAAAGCACCCTCCTAGTGACGCCCCAGACCTGGCCTCAGAGCCATGGCCTCTGCTGACCTGAAGTCCACTGTGAAGCTTAGACTGTCTCATTAGCCTGACTGCCCCCTCGGCTCACTGATCCCTCCTTTGATGTGATCTCCCAACTCATTCAACCCATCACACTATCAGGGCTTATGAGCTGACCACATAAAAAAGGCTTAATAAATCTTGATTGTGTGATCAGTGACAGGTCAGGCCCATCACAATGCTGGGTCCAGGGCTCTCCAATCTTCAGAAAGCTACACCGCTCCTATCACCATTGTTTAAATCCACATTCCTACACGTGAGATATTATCCCGGGTGTCTGTGTTATGAGAGCCAAGAGAATGAAGAGAGAGGCTACAACATTCTGCTTCTAGTTGAGTAGAGGCCTGGGCCCTCCTGATCAGCAAAGAACAGAAGATAATACCCAGTGGATTAGGGACAGGGGGAGGGAAATGGGAATATAAGCACAGTATTTACTCAATCAATGTATCTAATTTGGAGCAATAAAGATTAAATAAATAATAAATAAATAAAATGGGGAAAAAGAACAGAAGATAGAGAGGGTGGCAGGGGTGGCAACTTGAGTCCCTCCTGTTCCAATGACATATGTCCCTCTATATGGTAGATGCTCTTAAGCTCCCAGGAGGAAAATTAGGACCAAGCCATAACCTTTTTAGAAAGGCTGCACGTTGGCCAGTGGTTATCACCTCATTACTAATCAAAGATAGCGCCGATCTACTTACAAATTCAGAGCTACCAGAACCCAGATCCCTTGTGGGTGTCCACAGTCCTCTTAGAACACAACGTGCCTTTCAATCATCAAATCACAAGGCTTCACTATTCCTGCCACGGTATATGAAAGCACTGAGATCAAGTGGCTCACGAAGTTTTCTGGAGACAGACAGAACAGCTGGATGGATAGTGAAAAGAATCCTGGGCCCTGGGCCCTTTGGAAGGACTGGTCTCAGGCTTGAGCTGGGATTTTGTGGTGGTGGTGGTGGTTTTGTCTTGTTTGTTTGTAGTTTTTGTTTTCTTGAGAAAAGGTCTGACTTGGTAGGGCAGGCTAACCTAAAACTCATTACGAAGCTCCATCTGGCCTCAACTCATAGTGATCCTCCTGCATCAGCCTCCCAAATTCCGGGATTATAGGTGGCTGAGCTTTTGTGATTTGCCATTAGTAAATTGATGGTGTGTGTGATCACCTGAAGCCCCTGTGGGACTAAAGGCTTTTCTCTGAGTCACTTCAGTCTTCTCACTAATGGGCCTAGAAACTGACCATCCTGCAGGCTCCAATTGTGGAATGACTTTACGGTGCTCAGAGCTAATCTACTCCAGTTTTAGGAGCCCGCTGTATGTTTCCGTTTCACTGAGGTGAAAATGAAGCTTCCAGATTAAGGAGTGCCTGGAAGGCACAGAACCAAGGCGGGGCCCAGGCAGGACTCCAGGGCAGCAGGTACCATCAGGATGATGCAGCCTGTGGGCCTGCTCTCACTTCATTATTCATTCAACAAATATTTATTAGGTGCTTCTGTGTAGCTCTTTCCTCCAGATTAAAGCAATCCCTCTTGGAGGTGAGTAGGGAACCTAAAAGAAGCTTAGAAAACTCAGAGGGTCACCAAATTTACAGAAGTCATAATATTATATAAACTGGGAGACAGGAGACCCTTCAGTAAAGGAGTTGCCTGCAAGCAGTGGAGCAAAAATCTAGGGATGTAGCTCTTGTGAGTCATCACCCAGACTAGGGTGAGCTTTTCAGTGATGTGGCTCCCAAGAAACCAATGCACCTATAAGTAACCCCTCACCCACACTCCTGTAAGTACCCCTCACCCATGCTCCTGTAAGTAACCCCAACCCATGCTCCTGTAAGTACCCCTCACCTATGCTTCTGTATAACCTCTCACCCATTTTTCTGTAAGTAACCCAATAAGCTCATTGATTCACCCACCTTGAATGGAATCATTTCTTCAGCCTGGCACTGTCCTCTCCCCAGGAAAAGTCACCACCATTGTGCGCTCTTAAGATAGTGAAGACAGGAGAAGGCAAGAAACTGAGGCACCCCAGTACAGGCAGGCGGGCAGGAAACATGGGAATGTGCCTCAGAGGGTAAGTGTGTGCAATGGCTTCCTGAACTTTTCCTCGTCCTGTGCTGGTCAAAGAACATCAGGAGACTTTAGAACACGACAGAGAGGGTGACACGTGCGCCTCATTCACTCATAGCTCCTCTCTGATGAGCCAAGCACTGTGGCTAAGTTGGCAGGATGAATTCTGCTCAGTCCTACGCTGAGCACTCTGATCACGTAAGTACAGTTTTGACTCCTTTTAACCCAACACCGTACTGGAAGTGCTTTCTCATACAATTGCAAACTCTTTCTAGATGTTTCCAATGCCTGTGCAAAGGTCACCTGATATATGCATTGTAATTGACCTAACTGGCTACACCCTTTTGTTGCAACTTAGGTTGTCTCCACTGTTGCATAATTAAAACAAACTGCTGTGATAAACCTGGTACGGTGGCCCACACCTATAATCTTAGCACTTGAGAGGTGGAGATAGAGCATCAGGAGTTCAAAGGCCAGTCTGGGCTACATGAGATCCTGCCTTAAAAAATAAATAAAAACAATTAAAAAGAAAATGGGGTGAGATGTTGGTGAACATCTTTAATCCCAGCACTCAGGAAGCAGACGTAGGAGAGGATTCACTGTAAGTTCAAGGCTAGCCAGGAACTATAGAATAAGAGCCAGGTCAGCCTGGGTAGAGTGAGACCCTACCTTGAAAAAAAAGTTACGATAAACATGAAGCATTTTTAGTTTTTGGGACCCTTTTCTTAGGATAGATTATAAGAATGAAAATGTTAGAGTATAAACCAGGCGTGGTGGCGCACGCCTTTAATCCCAGCACTCCGGAGGCAGAGGTAGGAGGATCGCCATGAGTTCAAGGCCACCCTGAGACTACACAGTGAATTCCAGGTCAGCCTGGACTAGAGCGAGACCCTACCTCGAAAAACCAAAAAGAAAAAAAAATGTTAAGAGTATAAATATAAGGCACGAAAAGACTGGGAATATAGCTCCATGGTGCTGCATTTGCCCAACATGTGAAAGTCCATGGGTTTGAGTCCCTAAAACACAAGAAAAGGCATTAAAAACTCTAATAGATTTGTGAAATGTAAATAAAATAGTGGTTAGGGGGAAATATAAAGTTTTAAATGTTTAATTAAAAAGAAAAAGAAAAGAGCCTACATTTCCAAATTTTAAAAACTTGAAAAAAAAAACGAAACTCAAAGAACTCAAGCAGAGCAGTACATACCTGTACTCCCAGCACTCAAGAGGCTGAGGCAGGAGGATTGCTGTGAGCTCAAGTTCAAGACTAGCCTGGGCTACAGAAGAAGACCGTGTCTCATTTTTTTAAAAAGAAAAGAAAACAAAATGAACCTAAAGTGAGCATAAGAGAGGAAGTAATGAAGGCAAGTATGAAATTAGTGAAACCAAATCAACCGCGGAATATATCTAAAATCTAAAGGCTAGTTTTTTTTAAAGTAGGGGGGTAAAAATAAAGAAGTATTGAGAATTTTGAGAGTGAAAGAGAAAGGACATAGTGAGGGAGCCCACCCTTCACACAACAAAATCAACAGCTCACACCAGTGCTTGCCAAGAAGAGAGAGCTGACCTGAACAGCGCTGTATCTCTTCAAATCCTGAGTCCGTGATTTAAGATCTTCTCACACTGGAAACTCCAGCTCCAGGTGGCTCCCCTGATAAATCTTGCCAGACATCTAAGCAATCAATAATGCTGCTTCTATACACAAGCTCCTTCATAAATCTCTTTATGAGATGAGATTGCCCTGATAGTAAAATAAAGACAATGGGGCAAGTAGGTGGCTCAGTGGGTAGGGGCCCTGGGCCTGGCACGTATATAAAAAGCTGGGGACTGCCATACACACCTACAACCCCAGCACGGAGGGAGGCGGAGACAGGAGGATCACTGAGGCTAATGGTCAGGTAGTCTAACCAAAACCAGGGAGCTCCAGGTTCAGTGAGAGACTTGGTCTCAAGGAAATAAGACAGAAAGGCAATAACGGAGGTCACTCAATGTCCTCTTCTCGTCTCTGCACACCAAAAAAGAGGGGTAACTCCAGCAACTCTATAAGGACTGGCAAAGGTGAGAGAAGGAAATGAAAGACGAGTGGATAGACCAAAAAAGGAAGTAGAAAGGTCTCAATGAAAATGCTGACATGGTTATTCAGGAAAATAACCTAACAGCTCAGCTTAAAGGACAATCACAGAAGTAACCTCTGGAGATGTCAGGTCCAGACAGGAGTTCAAAGTCACCCTCAGCTACATAGCAAGTTCAAGGCCAGCCTGAGCTACATGGGAAAGACTGGGTCAAAAAGATAAAAATAAAGATAATACCTAAAAAGGCTTATTAGTTAATATTTCTCATAAAAACAGAAACTAAAATCCTTAGCAAAGACTCATAAATCTAATTATTAGGTTTTAAAAAATGCCTCCTGTCCTAGTGGGGCTTACCAAAGATTAGACTAATATCTGAAATCAATGTGATGCATTTTGTTTATAGATAAGAAAAAAATTATGACCAGGTAAATAGATAAAAAAGGAATTAGATAGAATTCAATATATTTTTATGATAAAAACTCACCATAAAGAAAACTTCTTTAATCTGATAAAATACATCTATAAAAACTTTACAGCTAACATCAGATTAGTACTAAGACTGAGTACCTACCCCTGACACTGGAAATAAAGTGAGGGTGGGCATCTATTCTCATCACTTCTATTTCGTATTGCCCTAAGCAAGAGTGCCAATCTGGACAACAGAGTAAGAAACAGAAAAAACAGAGGTAGCCAGTTTTTCTTTCTCTTTGTTTTCTTCCCCCTTTGTGTATCGTTGCTGAAGGGGGCAATGTCTCTGGATATTCTCCCCCACCATGGCTCGTACATTCTTTCTGCCTCCTCTTCTGCTCAGTTCATATCCCCCTAACCTATGGACAGATCCAGTATGCGCACCGAGGAAGGACCCCAGTGGGTAGGGGCCAGAGAGGAGGGAAATGGGGACACCTTCACAAGTGTTGCTCATACAATGTATATCCTTACTCATAATAAAGATATTTTAAAAGAAATGGAAAAAAGCAAGCAAGCAGGTTAGAAAAGAAAGGATGAAACTCCCTTGTTTCAGGCAACATGATTATTGGATGGAAAATCCTAAGGAATCCACACACACACAAACTACTAAGTAAGTGAATTTAGCAAGATCATGTCGTACACTGGCAGCATTCAAAAATCAAGTGTGTTACTATTTATGAGAAATGAGCCCTGGAAACTGGGTGGTAGCATACCTTTAATCCTAGCACTCAGGAGGGAGAGGCAGGAGGATCGATCAAGGCCAAGCTGGGTCTACTGAGTGAATTCCAGGTCAGCCTGGACTAGAGCGAGACCCTTCCTCGAAAAAAAAAAAAGCCCACATATCCAGGAATTAGCTCAGCTACAATTACGAGACTTATGCAATCTAAACTCTGGAACACAGCAACTAAGACTGAACTAAGTGGAAGAAGGGACATACTATGTTCATGGTCGAGGACTCGGTCTCCTCAAGACCCGGGTCTCTCTCCATTCATCTGTAGATTGAATGCAGCTCCAGGGGTCGTCTCCTCCGTCCCCTCATGCTCCCTCCTAGTCCTCCTCCTCTGTGTCCTTCCTTCTCCCCCACTTCCCGCACCTCCTCTCTTCTTTTCTGTAGAAATTGGCACGGTGATTATAAAACATGTGGGACATGCAGAGGGCTT